>CAUYQU010045253.1:0-54890 GCA_963574635.1 Cheracebus regulus | reverse complement strand
TCCCCTATTCCTTCCTGTCTACATTGTTAAACACAATTATTGGCATAAAAGAGGTTTTTAATACCCATTTTTAGACTGTATTCTAGCCTGGGCAATAAAACAAGAATCTCATTCTCTCTCCCTCTTTCTCTTCCTCTTTCTTTCATTCTTTTTTTTCTTTCTTTTGCTATTTCTTTCTTTCTCCTTTTCTCTCTTTTTCTAAAATCTCTTCCTCTTTCTCTTTAAAAAAAAAAAAAAGGGAATTAAGAGTAGGTCAATATTCATTAAATAATGAGGGCTCCAGCCATCTTCCCAATCTTAGCTCCCAGAACACTGGCAAATGGAAGTTCCCTGACACCCTCCAAGCAGGAGACTGGCTGCATCTTCTCTGGGGAATCTGACAGACTAAGTGGAAAGAAAGAAGGATACTAACATCCACATTTTCTCAAGTGAAATAGAGAAACCAGGTAAATCTACAATGAAATTTGAGATCTGCAAGCCCTATCAACGCAGAAAGGATTTAAGTGGTATTTAGGTGTCCTACACTCATAAAAACATTAACTAGGTAGCCAAGGAGTACCAGACATTTGAGGACAGTATTTAATAAGAAACACTGAGACAAAAAGAATAAAAGCAATTTTGGGAAAACTGACTCAGCAAAGAAAACTTCAAGGAAAAAAATCCAAACTCAGTATCTTTAATGAATACTTCATCCACTGGGGGATTGGGTGGGGGAACCCAGAGCATAAAAAAGAAACATCCAGAAAATAAAAAACAGTACTTGGAAATTAAAGTCACAATAGTGGAAGTTAAAATCTCAACAGAACAGGTAATGAAAGATAAATCTCAGAAAGTACAACAAAAAGATAAAAAGTGAGAAAGGAATGATAAAGGGTAAAATCTTCAAATAAATAATTCAGGAAAATTCCCCAAAATGGAAGTTCACAAAAGAGCATGCTGCACTCCTTACACAAAGGATAAAAACGGACCCACATCAAGACATGTCCTGATGTAACAGAACACTGGAGGCAAAAGAGAAGAGTCTAACGATTCCAGAAAGAAGAAACAGGCTGAAGAGCAAACATCAAGACTTCATGCAACTCTGGAAGCCAGAAAGTCTACAATAGAGAATGCCTTCGAAATTATCAAAATGATTTCCAATTTACATCTATATTCAATCAAATCTTACCAAACGTGGAGAGAGATATAGATCCTTGCAGACATGTATAGCCTCAAAATTTTCATCCCTGAACCCTCAAGAATCACTGGAAGATGTGCTGTATCAGAAAAGGGAGTAACAGGAAAGACATGACACTCAGGAAACAGGGGTTCCTATAAGAAGCTAAAAGGAACCTTCAGAAGAGTGGTAAAAAGAGGTTTCCCAAGAGCACAGTTAAACAGCAAGCCTAGAAAGCCTGGTAGGAGGCACAGGTTAAAAGACCCTGTGAGAAAAGTTCTTTACCCAAAACCTGAACAAAGATTAGGATGGTCCTCTCCACCAGGATGACACCCAAATTCGTGAAGTGTTCTGTATTTTTAAAACTAGAAAACACTGATGAAAGAAATTAAAGAGAACACAAATATAAAGACATCCCATATTCATGGATCAGAAGAACTATTATTGTTAAAATGGCCATACTACTTAAAGCAATCTATGAATTCAATGCAATCCCTAACAAAAATACCAATGCCATTCTTCATAGAAATAGAAACAAATCCTAAAATTCATATGGAACCACGAGAGTCCAAATAGCCAAAGCAATCCTGAGCAAAAAGAAAAAAGCTGGAAGCATCATATTATCTGCCTTCAAAATATACTACACAAAGCTACAGTGACCCTATATAGCTATATGGGACTAATATAAAAACATAGACCAATGGAGCAGAATAGAGAACTCAGAAACAAATCCACATATTTATGGCCAACTGATCTTTGACAAAGATGACAAGAACACACATTGGGAAAACGATACTCTCTTCAATAAATGGTGCTTGGAATACTGGAGATCCATATGTAGAAGAATGAAACTAGACCCCTGCTTCTCACTCTATGCAAAAATCAACTCTAAATGGATTAGACTTAAATGGTAAGACACAACACTACAAATCCTAGAAGAAAACATAGGTGGAAATGCTCCAGGACACGGGTCGAAGCCAAGCTTGTCCAACCCAGAGGCCATGTGTAGCCCAGGATGGCTTTCAATGCCACCCAACACAAATTCGTAAACTTTCATAAAACATTATGAATTTTTTTTTTCTTTTGCAATTTTCCTTTTTCACTCCTCAGCTATTGTTAGCGTATTTCATGTGTGGCCAAAGTCAATTCTTCTTCCGAAGTGGCCCATGGAAGCCAAAAGATTGGACCCCTCCCTCTAGTCTAGACAAAAATTTTATGGCTAAGACCTCAAAAGCACAGGCAACAAAAACAAAAATAGACAAGAGGGACTAGAGTAAACTGAAAAGCTTCTGCACAGCAAAAGAAGCCATCAACAGAGTGAAAAACCTGTTGAAAGGGAAAAAATATTTGCTAACCATTCATCCTACAGGGGACTAACATCCAGCATACACAAGGAGCTCAAAGAATTCAACGGCAAAACAAAAAACAAAGAACCCAAATAATCCCACTGAAAAGCAGGCATGTATGGCCTCAAAATTTTATTCTCACATTTGTTAATCCGAATACACATTTCTTAAAACACAACACATAAATGGCCAATAGACATGAAAAAATGCTCAACATCACTAATCATAAGGGAAATGCAAATTAAAACCACAATGAGGTATCATTTCACCAGTTAGAATAGCTATTATCAAAAAGACAAAAATTAACAAATGCTGGCAAGAAAATGGAAACTCATATACTATTGGTATGAATGTAAATTAGTATAACCATTATAAAAAACAGTAAGGAAGTTTCTCAAAAATCTAAAGAGAATCACACATGATCCAGCAATCCCACTACTGGCAATTTATCCAAAAAAAGGGAAATCAGTGTATCAAAGAGATACCTGTACCTGATGAAGCACTATTCACAACAGCCAAGATATGAAATCTACCTAAGTGTTCATCAACAGATGAATGGATATAGAAAATGTGGTTTAATATATAATAAAATACTATTTGGCCATTAAAAGAAATTAAAATCCCATAATTTACTACAACATGGATGACACTGAAGGATGACATTATGTTAAGTGATGTAAGTCAGGCACAAAGACAAATATTCAATGTTCTCACTCCTATGTAGGAGCTAAAAAAAAGTTGATCTCATAAAGGTAGAGAATAGAATGATGGTTCAGAGGCTTGGTTGGGGTGGTGGTAGGAATGGAAGGTGGTTAACAAATACAAACATATAGCTAGATAGAAGGAATATAAATTCTAGTATTTGAGAGGACAGGAGAGTGACTACAGTTAACAATAATTTACTGTTTATTTCAAAATAGCTAGCAGAGAAGACTTAAAATGTTTCCAACACAAAGAAATGATGAATGTTCAAGGTGATGGATATCCTAAATGCCCTAATTTGATTGTTACAGATTGTATGTATGTAACAAAATAACACCTATCAGTTTCTAAAAATGAAAAAATTTAAAATATGGTTTTCATTTTTATACAAAATGCTTTTGGATTATTACTAAAACTGTATTTATATGTATGACAAAATGAATGCTTTGTGTTTTCTGTGGGACTGACCTTCACTTGACTTTGTAGTATGGCCTTTTTGTTGCTGCTGACAATTATGCTGCTACCCAGAGCCTAGAATTTTCTAACATCTTGGCTGGGCACAGTAGCTCACACCTGTAATCCTAGCACTTTAGGAGGCTAAGGTGGGTGGATTGCTTGAGCTCAGGAGTTTGAGACCAGCCTGGGTAACATGGCAAAATCTCATCTCCACAAACCAACCCCCGACCGCTCAAAAAAATAAATAAACAAACAGATGGGCATGCTGGTGTGTGCCTGTAGTCCCAGCTTCTTGGCAGGCTCAGGCAGAAGGATGGCTTGAGCCCAGCTGGTCGAGGCTATCGTGAGCTGAGATTCCACCACTGTACTCCAGTCTGTGTGACAAGGTGAGATACTGTCTCAAAAATTTTTTTAAAAATGATTTTATAACATCTTTACTATCTAGGTCTACCTTGTTATAGAACTGAGAACCTCTCAACCCTGAAATGCTGTCTTTCCCCAAGTTTCAACAACAGTGTGACTCTAGTTTTTAGGGCCATTTTGGCCTTTTCTCAATTCTTTAACTGGAAGAGAGCTCTCCTAAAGTTGACTTTTTATATAGTTTATAAAATTGATTGCTCTTTAAATGGAAAAAAAAAAAGTTAACAAAGAAAGAAAGTTAATAATGTCAGAGAAATAAAATTCTGTATAGGATAGAAAGTTATAGTCTGCCATATGGCTCAGCAATAACCAACATCTCCATAATCAGAATCCTGATCTAACCTATACAGTGTCTCTGTATTAAGAAGATAGACGAAAGGCTGGGCACAATGGCTCACGCCTGTAATCCCACTTTGGGAGGCCAAGGCGGGCGGATTACAAGGTCAGGAGATCGAGACTATCCTGGCTAACATGGTGAAACCTCGTCTCTGGGCATGGTGACACGCACCTGTAGGCACAGCTATTCAGGAGGTTGAGGCAAGAGAATCACTTGAACCCGGGAGGCGGAGAGTGCAGTGAGCTGAGATCCTGCCACTGCACCCCAGCCTGAGAGACAGAGTGAGACTCCATCACAAAAAAAAAAAAAGAAAGAAAAGGAAAATGTTACCTGTGTGAAAGAAATCAAAACTTTCCAATTTCATATTGGAGAAAAAAAAATCCTGACCAAAATGGTTAATATATATGAGAAAACAGGAGACATTTTGGTACGTACACTAACTGACAAAGAACCAATATCCAGAATACGTAAAGAACTTTTACAAACCCATCCACAAAAGCCAAACTGAAAAATGGCCCCAAAAAAACTTTTAAAAGAATTCACACACATGAGAAATCAAACAGAATCCACATATAAGAACTTGTACAATGGTGGTAGGGTATGAATTGGCACAATTCATCAGGAACAGTTTGTATTATCTTCTAGTATAAGATATACAAACTTTTAAATTCAGCAATCCCATCCTAGTGTACATACTCTAGAAAAACATGCATATGAGCACCACGGTACATATACAAGAATGTACAGAGTAGCATTTCCTGGTAGTTATTAAACAACTGAAACATATATCAACAGTAAATAAACTGCAGTATATTCATACAGAGATCTACTCTATGGCAATGACAATAACAAACTATATGCAAAACATGGATGAAACTTATAAACCTTAGAGGAAAAGAATCAAGAATCAGAAGGTTACATATAGTAATATTCCATTTATATAAAAGTAGTTAAAACTACATTTTCTAGGGATGCATATATTAGCAAATAAATGCAGTAATAAAACCCAAAGAACAGTGATTACTATAAAAGACAAGGCAGCAGTCATCATTAGAGTGGAGAAAGAGGAGTGTTATCAAAAAGAGATACATGAAGGGCTTCCAGGTGGTTGTTATACAGCATTTGCTTCAACATTACACTATTCATTTATATTTTACACCCCTTTCTACATGAGGTTATATTTCACAATTAGAAAAAAATCAACAATTTTAAGAAAATACAGGATTATAATACAGTTTGATTAGTCATATTTAAAAAGTCATGGGACCTGTTGTTTAAGTATGCAGGTCAAATGGAAAGGCTGGTATCAGTAAATAGAAAGCATCATGAGACAACTCAGCAGGACTGCCCCAGGAGAGGGCACTAGACCTGGGGGTAACTTCCTGTAGCAAATCCAATCATGAAGAGGATCAGAAAATGTACTTCAAATCTAGCCTTGGGAGCTCCAAAATTCAGAGTTGAGAAGAAATGAGACTGAATGAATCCCATACCCTAAGTCAGAGTGAAAACACTTTAAAATACACTATTACCTTAAAAAAGTTCCAATTCTGTGAAACCTGGGCAATGTTGTTTACATATAAATCCCACCATATTACCTCTCTATTTTGCCAAGTACAAGAGATAATTTAAAAATTAGACATATGAATGGTTTCCAAGTTTAAAGGAAAATATTTTAAGACACACAAAGCCCAGATAGATACTAACAGCACCACTGCACACTTACTGGAATTAGGAGTTGTTCCAGAGCCAAACGCAGACTGACTAGGTTGTTGTCCAAATACAGGAGGCTGGCTACTGCTTGACACTGTCCCAAAAGTAGGCGGTACAGGCTGAGAACCAGTGGAAAATAATGCTGTGGAAGATGATATAGATCCAAAGCCTGGGGGATTAGGCTGGCTGGCACCTTGACTTTGTCCAAATGTTGGGGTCTGGTTAGCACCAAATGCTGGACTGGCAGATGGTGCTGAGGGTCCAGTTCCAAATACAAAGGAGGATCCTGGAGGCCCAAAGAAACACTAAGTCACCATGGTGACTAATGTCAGTCCTCAAGAAATTTCTGTAAACCCACAAGCAAATGTGAAGTTTCTTTTCAGACTCTTACCTTGCTAACCAAATTCCATCAAGACAAGTTTTAAATAATGAGAATACCACTCTCTCTACCATTATTTAGTGAAACAATTGAATTCATATAAACAAAAACTGCAATTAACAACTACTCCACATCTTCACAGCCAATAGCTTTTGGTAAAGAAACATATCTCAGAAGAATCTCCCACCAGAAATTTAATGTGCACAGAAATTCTCATATATGTGTGTGTGTGTGTGTGTGTGTGTGTGTGTGTGTGTGTGTGTGCGCACTGTATAATAAAGACTGATGTTTAATAAAACAACTTCTACTTTCTGGTTACTGACAACCTAACATTTTAAAGCCAAAGTTTAGAAAAATTAAGTATTACACTCTTACCACAATTAGAAAAATTGCTCCCAAGAGGTAAATATGTTAAAGTTGAACAGAGAGTGTACATTATTCCACATAGTTCACTATAATTACATAATTACAACAACAACAACAACAACAACCCTGGTGACCAAAAGGCATTCACACTATTTTGTGATAACCTGCTATACGTTATCTGCTAAGAATTGACACACTAATAAATAAAGCCCATCCAATTACAATGCATTTTTTTTCTTTTGTAAATGTACCTGCAGAGCTAGACGTGGTTGTGGCTCCAAAGCTGAAACCAGAGGTGGCAGTACTATTACTGCTGGCTCCTGGACCAAAGAGAAAGGGTGTGACAGCTGTACCTGTGCTAGATGTGGTTGCTAGTTTGCTATCTTGAGAAAATAGCAGCAACTGAGAGGTACTGGATTCAGCAGAGTTACCAAAGGCAGAGCTGCTCACAGGATTGCTGGACTGTCCAAACACAAAGGTAGCTACAGGTGGATTGGAGGAAGAGGTGGAACTACCAAATATGCCACCACCAGCAGAAGTGGCTGGTGTACTTGAATTAGAAGAATTGTTGTTCAAGAAATTAAAAACTGGCTTTGATGCACCTTGATCTGTAAGACAAAAATTAAGAAACAAAAATCTTTAATAGTCTCAGAAAGTACTTTCTCCTACCCTATAATTGCTAGAATTTTCCTACCCTAGAATTTGCTAGAAAATATTGTTTTTCATATAGATTATCAAATAGACATCTGTTTACATTAGATTCTGACAAAGTCATATATTCATCTTCTTTTATAGCTTATAGATTTTATGTCTTTCATAAGAAGGCCTTTGGCATTCAGCTTAATAAAAATACCTCTCAAATCCAAATCTAACTGGATACTCTATTTGAATATCAAGTTTAGCTAGTGGAAGACAGCTGTGCTTTTATATATTTTATTTTGCAATTTCTGTTACCGAATGTGGCAAAATCATAACTTCAATTTATCTAAATGGATAGCTAAATTTCTCCACAGCATCAACTAGTACAGCCTTTGTGTACTAATTTGCAATCTGCCTTTATGACACAATAAATTTTCTAAAATGCATATACTTGTTTCCTCTACCATTATCACTAGACTATTTTAATAATTATAAATTTATACCATGGACTGATATTAGCAGGACAAAGCTGCCTGTATGCCTGCCCTTCTTCCCCAAATTTCTTGTATAATTTCCTTTCCATGTGAATTTTAGAATAAGCTTAGCTTGTCCAGCTCTAAAAAATTCCCCTAAGAACTAAAATTATGGGAAGAGAAAGGAAATACCTTCACCCAGCACACAAGTATGCCTTTTGTGTTCTTTTAGTTATTTAGTATGTTACAAGTTCTGCTGCTGTTATAAAATACAAATTAGAAATGTTAGAAAAAAATGAGATATGCTGATTTGAAGAAAACTTTTGATTTTTATATGGTGATTCTGAAGCCAGCCACCTTACTGAACACTTTTTTCTAAACTATTCCAATAATCTCAGTTCTAATACTGCACAGTAGCCAGGACTGGTCACAGTATGATATGGGCATTAGTATAACTTACAGAAAATGGAACATGTTGACTGACTTTCAAGCTGGCTAATGGAAGAATGGTTTAAGAGTGTCTACCACAGCCTGGTGTTTTCATCATAAAATTTGATTAGACCCTACCATGTTTTTGTTGCTTTCCAAATAATATGTAATTTTAGCTTGGATTTTGTCTTTATATTTCTAAGTAAACATATGACAGACAAAAAACTGCTCACAGCTGTTTGCTGAATTCCATACTTTTTAAAGGTTAATTTTGAGTGTTTCCAATTTGTTATTCAAAGGTGTTCATGGATAGTCACTTTTGCATGTCTAAAAACACCTAAATTTTGCCTTAATGTCTGTGTTTTTTGTTGTTGTTGTTGTTGGGTTTTTTTGAGACAGAGTCTCATTTTGTTGCCCAAGCTGGAGTGCAGTGGCCAATCTCAGCTCACTGCAACCTCTGCCTCCTAGGTTCAAAAAACTCTTGTGCTTCAGCCTCCCAAACAGTTGGGATTACAGGTATGAACTACTGCACCCAGACTGCCTTTATGTTTAAACAAATTTGGCTAGAAACAGAATTCTAGGTTCAAGACAATTTTCACTTTGTTCTGTTTTTAGCATATGATGTTGCAAATCAGATGATCCTAATCTGATACCTGTTTATTTGTGGGAAATAACTTTTCTCTCTGAAAGCATTCAGGGTTTTAGCTTTGGTGTCCTAAAATTTCAGTGATATTTGCCAATGAATAGGTAATTTCCATTTTTAAGACCGATGTCTTTCTTTAGATCTAGAAAATTTCCTTCTGTCACTTCTTTGATATTCCCCCCAAAATGTTCTTATCTTCTAGGCCACTTCTATTCCAAAGGAACTTGTGGATCTAACTTGGATCACTCTTTGTACTTGTGTACTAAGTTTGGGGAAATCTTAGTTCACTAATCTTATTATCAGCTATGTTCTTCCTGCTATTCAGTCCACAAAATTACTTTAACATGATCCACCAACAACCATGCTTTTAACCTTTAAGGGTGCTATGTCATTTTCCCCCCAGGACTTGAGCTTTCAAAATCTTATCTTCTCAGGATTTTACATTTGTTGTCTATTATGTTTCTTAATGTCTGATGAAGACTGGTTATTTGTAACTATTTGTAAATAAAGGCCTTCGCATAGATTACATTAGAAAATACTTCATAAGCTAAGAATCCTTGTTTTCCAGGTAGTAGATAGCAATTCTGATTATAAAAGCCCAAATAGAAGACAGGAAGACACACATAAATATGCATTATTTTGAGCTTTGCATTACTGCTGTATTTCTCAAAATTAGATCCACAGATGACTTCATCAGAAGCATGAGGGTTTAGAGTAGTTCAAACTGAAAATCCTAGGTTCCTTCCCAGAGAGTTCTGTACTTCTCAACTAAGTTCAGAGTAAACCATTACTTGACTTGCTGCATCTGTCAAGACAACTTGTGTAAAAAAAAAAACAAAAAACAAAAAAGTTAATACTTACCAGTTGTAGTACTAGTTTGAGCTCCAAAGGCAAAAGTGGCTTTTGCTGGCTGTTCAGATTCCTTCTCAGATGGTTTTGTCACACAAAAACTAAATGTGGACTTTGAAGAATTCTCATCTTTGGTTTGCTCTGAATTCCCAAAGGAAAACACTGGTTGACACTTTGGCTCTTCACTGTCAGCTTTCTTCCCGAAAACTAGGGAAGTAGAAGTGACAGGCTCTTGCTGTTTCTCTTCCGTCCTTCCCAAAACAAACACTGCGGCAGATGGCAGAGAGGCAGGTTCCATATTGCCAAAAGTGAACCCTCCTCTGGCGGCAGGCATTTCTTCTTTAGCTTCTGATGTTTTACATGCGAAAGGAGCCACTGAAGCACTCTTGGTTTCTATGGTTCCAAAGTTGAAACTGCTTTTGTTCTCAGAGGTCACTACGGTGTTAGCAGCAGCAGGGGTGGGGTTAATAACACCTGTACCAAAGCTAAAACCTGCAGATGAAGATTTGGGCAGTTCCTCTTTCTTTTCTTGCTGTCCAAGATTAGATACCCCAAATTGAAATGGAGTTAAAGAAACTGGGTTGCTTAAACCAGAAGAAAGTCCAAACTTAAAATTATCATTCTTACTGTCTTTTTTAACTTCTTCAGGCTTAGATTCAGATGAAACTCCAAATTTAAAATCTCCTATTGGTTTAGAAAATTTAAAGCCTTCACTCACAGGGTTTACAGACCCAGAATCAGATGACACACCTATTTTGAATCCTCCCTGATCTCCAAATTTAAAATTTCCAGTGCTTGTTAAAGTCTGAGAAGGCCCAGAAGAGGATGATGGAATACCAAATTTGAAGGATGAGGAAGCCGCTAGGTTCGAAGATGAGGAAGATGTGTCAAAGCCTGCAAAAATATAAAAGACACCACATAGACACTGAATTAATGTACTTGTCCTCTCAAACAAAATGTAAACACCGTGAAAGCCAAAGAAACATAGGAATAACTTTAAAAAGGCCTACTTGGAAGAGTATTACCAGAATTAGTAAACATAATCCCAGGTGACTAGTATTTGTTCAGTATGAGAATTATATCTCAATCCTCACAACTATCCTGACATGCCACTTTTAATTTATCAGACTGGCTGAAACAAAGGTTTGATAAAGTTTGTACTATCACTGAGATTAGGAGTAACAAGCTCTACTACATATTGCAGGTGGGTGTTTAAATGAGCACAAAACTCATAGGGAGCAATTTGTCAATAGTCACCAAAAATTACAAACACATATACCCTTTGACTTTGCAATTCTATAGCTAGGAGTTGGTTTTAAAGATAAACTAACAGACATGCAAAATGTCATATGCAATCCAGGTAGCTATAAATGAAGAAGGAAGAACAAAGACACGTCCGAGATAATCCCTGATAAAATCAAAGGCAGAAAGGGAGTGTGGTGTACAGACTTTTCTAATAAGGTAAAAGGAAGTAATAATATATAGGAGTATGTTTGCCTAGGATGGGCATAAAGAAACGTTGAAAGATTTATAAGAAACTAAACATAGTTACATTTGGAAGAGGGAGAAAGGGTGAAATAAGCCAATGAAGAGACTGAACCATATCACAGTTTCTTGATTTTTAAATCTTGTGAATAAATGTGTTATTCGCTCAAGCATTAAAAAAAAAGGCAACAAAAAACCAGAAGAATTACATAGTTGAAGCAATGTTTATAAAGTTAACCATTAGGCTGGGCGTGGCAGCTCACACCTGTAATCCCAGTACTTTGGGAGGCCAAGGCAGGTAGATCATCTGAGGTCAGAAGTTCAAGACCAGCCTGGCCAACATATGGTGAAACTCTACCTCTACTAAAAATACAAAAAAAAAATCAGCCTGGAGTGGTGGTCTGTAGTCCCAGCTACTTGGGAGGCTGAGGCAGAAGAACTGCTTGAGCCCAGGAGGTGGAGGCTGCAGTGAGCCAAGACTGCACAGCATTCCAGCCCAGGTGACAGTGAATACGACTCCATCTCTAAATAAATAAGGAGGTAAGTAAGTAAGTTCAGCATCATACTGACAAGATCAAATTCTCGGTTTCATAATGCTTTTCTGCAGCTGAGGAAATCAGAAATGAAGTACTTGACCTACTGGCTCAAAACAAGGATCATTAAAAAGTACTAAGATACTTAAAAGGATGATTACCATACTACAGGTAAAGAATAGTATAAAAAAGGGACCATGAATTAATAGCTACAGAATGAGATAAAATGAACCAGAAAGCCCAGTGAACTTCTAAAACACTTAAATGCAGTGTTTCTAGAACTGCCAGTTGTATACCATTAGTCATCAATTAATTTAGCGGGCTGTAGCCAGCATTTCTCTTTTAAAATGAAGTAAAACAAAAAATACCAGGGAACCTTACACCTATCAGAGACAAGTATTATTTTACAAAACTGATTTCAATCGTATAGACATATACACTGTGCAGGTGATGGCTCACAAATAAAATGTTTATTCCTGACTTTTGGTTTGCAATCAGGAGTTTGAAAGCTAATTACAAAGTAGATAAAGCTTGGTATTATTTTTGTTTAATCTGTATAAATTTAAGGATTACCAGTGCAGTTTTGTTACATGGATATATTGTCTGGCAGTGAAGTTTGGGCTTTTAGTATATCTATCACCCAAATAATATACATTGCACCTATTAATTAATTTCTCATCATCCATCCCCATCCCACCCTCTCACCCTTTTAGGAGTTCACACTCTGTCCATGAGTACACATTACTTAGCTATAACCTGTAAGTGAGAAGATGAAATATGTGTCTGTTTCTGAGTTGTCTTAAGACATTAATCCCCACACATTCTCACCTTGCAGGCATACTCTTTTACAGATTAAAATATTTCTCATCTCTCCCTGATTGGTTCTTCACATCTATAATCTCCCCAAGTTTCTGTCAAAAGTTTGACTGAAACATGTACATAATTAAAGTAATTCCTGCAGGGATATGAAGATTTGAAAAATCTGGCCTCCAGATAGTCTAGCATTAATTACTTTGAGAGTCTTCCTTTGTATTTACACAGTAAAATATTAAGAGTTCTTTTTCTGGGACATACTTTGGGAAGCCAAAGCTCAAGCCGCTATCACTTATTATTTAGAGGTGTATTCCCAGTCAAATAAAAGTCAGTAAGTTCATCTAGGGGGTTAGCAGTTAAAAACAAAAAATAAAAACTCTCTGAGACTCAATAATACAAGAAATTTCTTTACCAGCTGGAGACAAGATACCTCACTATTGACATGCAACTAATCAGACTTCATAGTAATTCAAAGACAGATATAACTAAGAGATCTCACAAAAACCTCATTTTACATTAATTTTCAAGGGAGAATGAGTGAAAACTGAAGCTGTTCTCAAATACTTCATTTTTAAACGGCTTTACAAAGAGGCGCTTTACCATCATTTTCATTTTTATTTTTTTGCCCTTACCTTTAAATTCAGATTTTGTGCCTGGCTTTGCACTTTCACATGCCACACACTTGGTAGAGTCTGCCTTATTCTGCACTAGGCACACATCACAGTCCCAGCTTCCCTCGGGTTTCTTGAACTTTTCCAATCCTAGAGAGCCCCCAGAAGACAGAGAGACAGGTACAGTGCTGCTACTTGAAGTAGGTACTGAATTTCCTTTAAAAAAAGAAAGAAAAAAAAAAAAGGAGGTGGGGAGTGTGTGGGGAGTTCATGAAAATTTTAATTTACAATATGTCAGCATCTTAATGACACCACTAAGTTTAAGTGTTCAATTTCTAATAATATTTCCTGTTAAAATATAGACTATGCCAGAAATATGAACAATTATTTATATTTACATTGTTAAAAAAAGAATAGACTTCTCAGATTTCTTTTAACCTTATAAATGAGAAGCTATTAATAACCTTGCTCATTGGTGAGGTCCCTCTTAACCACAAAACTGCTGTGGTTTAAAAAAAAAATCATGCTCTTAAATTAGGGGCTCAAATACTAAATTTTTCTTAAGAGTCTTTTTCAAAATTCTTCGAACAGCAAGCATTCTAAGACATAAGATGTAAATTGTAGGCAATATCCTAACACATAAAATACAGAGTCACAGACCATATTAACTTCAAGATTTCAAAGCACAGATCTCTGGATCTGAATGATAGTTACTACACAGAAATCCATCTACTTCACATCCACTTCACAATTGAACTTGACACCTACTATATTCATGATATTTCTGTTACATGCTAGCCATTTAACAGATGTTTATTAAATACTTGGGTTCTAGGGACATTAAAGATGAATAAAATGTTGCTTAACTTGTAAGATGCTCATGGTCTTAAAGGGGGAAAATAAAAGCACAGTAGCACCATCACCAAGTGACAACCTAAAACAAGTGTGCAAAGAAGGAAGAAATGACTAAGAAGCAGGAAAAGGATACACAGAGGTGACAAATCTTAAGCAGAACTAGCATGTTTGTGGGAGAGGTGGCACAGGAAGAATGGCTCCGTATGGCCCAAGAAAATAGTGCTGACAGTGAGGGCATTCATTCTGGTATTCCTACTTCTCTAAATGGCCTACAACTGTTGCCACCTCTTCCATAGTTACCTAAATCATCTCTGCATTTTATAGGTGCATTCTCTTCCATCTTGCCAACCAAATTGCTCCCAGGGGTTCCATCTTGGCCCACTGCCCTTCTCACAAGCTCTCATTTGCTCCAATGGTTTTAAATCCCAACAAAACAGTTTCCTAATCTACACTGTAGCCTTTTAGTTGGTGACTCCACTGTCTACTTGGTTAGCTTGGCTAGATACTCCTCCTCCTCTACATTTTTCTCAAATCTATTTAAATCAATTTCTGACTCTTCTACTGCTATTTTGGTTCACAACCCACCTCCACCATTATCCCCACCACTACCTCATCTCTTGCTTTTTACGGAAACCTTTGATCTTGTTCCTCTAAAATCCATCCTCTTCTGAAGCAACCAGTGTCATGTAGTTTTTGTGTTTCCTCTCTGGTTACACCTTTAAAAGATTAACTGTTCAAAAGCGTTATTCCTGCCACTCTCTATAAGTGAGCAGACTTCCATTTTAGGCCATCTTTTCTATTCACTTGACTCACTCACCTCTACTCTCATGACTTCAAATACCAAAAACTATGGACTAATGACTTCAAATCTGTATCTCCACCCAAAGAGTGTATCCAAAGGCCTTACATACATCTTTTTTTTTTTTTTTTTTTTTTTTGAGACATAGTCTTGCTCTGTTGCCTAGGCTGGAGTACAGTGGTGCCATCTCAGGACGC
Source organism: Cheracebus regulus (assembly GCA_963574635.1). Classification (NCBI taxonomy): domain Eukaryota; kingdom Metazoa; phylum Chordata; class Mammalia; order Primates; family Pitheciidae; genus Cheracebus; species Cheracebus regulus. The sequence goes on along the minus strand of CAUYQU010045253.1, from coordinate 39,692 downwards.
TGTAACTTCCAGCTCCCAGGTTCAAACTATTCTTCTGCTTCAGCCTCCTGAGTATGTGGATTATAGGCATCCACCACCATACTTGGCTAATTTTTGTATTTTTAGTAGGGACAAGGTTTTCACCATGTTGGCCAGGCTGGTCTTGAACTCCTGACCACAGGTGTTCCTCCTGCCTCAGCCTCCCAAAGTCCTGGGATTACAGGCGTGAGCCACCATGCCTGGCCATGTTACATACATCTCAATGTCGATTTCGGCCAGCTTGAAATCAACATCTTTAATTGTATGTCCCCTAATCCTTATTCAGTTCCATTGGGGCGTCCAATCCTTTGGCTTCCCTAGGCCACACTAGACAAGAATTGTCTCGGGTAACATATAAAATACTGCTAACACTAACAACAGCTGGTGAGCTTCAGAAACAAAGAAAAATAAAAAATAAATCAGAAAATAATCTCATAATGTTTTAAGAAAATTCACAAATTTATATTGAGCCGCATTTACAGCCATCCTGAGCTGCATGCAGTCTATAGGCCACATGTTGGACAAGCTTGGCTTATTATTATTATTTGAGACAGGGTCTCCTCTGTCACCTAGGCTGGAGTCCAGTGGTGTGATCTTGGCTAACTGCAACCTCTGCCTCCCCAGCTCAAGCGATTCTCCCACCTCACCCGGCTGAGCAGCTGGGACTACAAGCAGGTGCCACCAAGCCAGGCTAATTTTTGTGTTTTTTTGTAGAGACAGGGCTTTGCCATGCTGCTCAGGTTGGTCTTGAACTGGGCTCAAACAATAGAGCCTCCTTGGCCTCCCATGGTGCTGGGATTACAGGTGTGGGCCATCATGTCTGGCCTATTGCCTATATGATTAATACCACTTCCTAATCTGTCTTCTGGTCTCCAAATTTTGTTGTTTTCAAATCCATTCTCTAAAAAGCCAGAGTGACTCATCAAAAATACAAACTTGACTGTAACACTCTTCTGCGGAAAATTATGTTTCATCATTGAAAGGATGAAATCCAAGTTCTTTAATACATATAAGCTTCCTTTGTTCATGTGTAACAGATTACTTCCTGACTCAAAGTTTTATTACTCCCCATCAACTTAAAATTAATTTTGCTTTCCTGCATATATCAAGGGCTTTCTTTCTATAGGTGAGGAGGGGGTACCAGATGGGAAGACAAAGATATTTCATAATAAAGATTCTAGGCCAGGCACGGTGGCTCAAGTCTGTAATCCCAGCACTTTGGGAGGCCAAGGCAGACTAATCACTAGATGTCAGGAGTTCAAGACCAGCCTGGCCAACATGGCGAAGCCCTATCTCTACTAAAAATACAAAAAACTATCCAGGCATGGTGGCAAGCACCTATAATTCCAGCTACAGAGGAGGCAGACACATAAGAATTCCATGAACCTGGGAGGTGGAGGTTGCACTGAGCCAAGATCGCGTCACTGCACTCCAGCCTGGGTGACAAGAGTGAGTGAGACTCTGTCTCAAAAAAGAGAGAAAGAAATGAAGATTCTAAAATCTTACTCATAAGGAAGTATCCAGTAGGAATTAGAAATAAGCACAAGGGCTCAGGCAAGGTGTCTAGGTTAGTAACTCAGAGCTGTACACTACAGACATAAAACTGCACATGTATGAATAATACATTGAAAACAGTGTAATTCCCAATATAACATGTTACCATGTATCTGTACCGTAAAATTATGTAATATTATAAAACCATCAGAGCCACTTCCAGATGAATTAAAGATTCAATATGAATCTTCAGTAATTCTTCCAACTTTGAACAGAAAAAGAGAAAAAACTCAAATGAACTCGAACTCCATGTTTCTGGCTGCATAGATTAGAATTTGTCATTAGTGATTTGGTAATTTACTATCATTGCAACAGCTACAAAGCCTTTTCATTAATGACTACGGTCTATCACCTAAAGAAACATTCCCTGTGACCACTAGCTATCCTGATTTCTACTTGGAGAAAAATAGAAAAAGTAGTATTTTACTCTGTACAAAGGTTTGAGAAATATTATCCCATTCTAAGATCTTTCAGCATCTGTATTAGTCAACTTTGAACAAGAAATTTCCGATAAAATGGCACAGAAAGAGGAGGTCAGCATATATAGCAAACCAGTTAACACATAACCTATCCTAAGCAAACATAAAGATCTAGCCCCAAAGAAGACATTTTTACCTCAAGAAAGTTTAGAAAAATTAATATGTATGAGAAATTCTCATCTTGAAACATCTAAAACAGGGGTTCTTAGAATACATTAAAATGTTCTACTAAAGTAATAGGCAAAATTACTCCATCAAGCCAAAAACATACCTGGTTTCTCAGACATACAGGACACACACTTATTGTCTTCTGCATTATTAGAAACACAGCATACTGAACACTCCCAAGATCCAACGGGCCTTTTGAACTTATCTCCAAATCCTAAGGTACCAGTGGTCACAGTGCAGCTGGAAGATGAAGCAGTCATAGTCTCAGCACTTTCAGAAACCACTGTCAATGTAAGGACTCGCTTCACACCAGTTCCAGGTTTTGGTGTTTCACAGGCTACACATTTTACCACTTCAGGTTTATTTTGCACTAAACAGGTATCACAATCCCAAGTCCCTATCACTGGTTTAAACTTGTCTCCAAAGCCTGTCCCTGATGCAGAAAGAGTTGTTTTGCCAGTTTTATTTGGTGTTTCAATTCCCGTCTGTTTAGCAGTATCTCTGGGTGACAATTTTGCTGCTTGACAGGCTATGCATTTGTTGTCTGTAACTTTGTTCTGGAGTAGACATGTATCACACTGCCATGATGACCCAGCTTTTAAACTTTCCCCAAACCCAGTTCCACTCGAAGAAAAGCTACTTATTGCTGGTCTTGTATAAACTACTGGGCTTGTTGTGGTAGGCTGAGCAGCAAGAGAATCTATCTTCGGTGATGCAAAACCTACAATGAACAAAGGAGAGAGTGCAAAAACAATGTTAGAGAAGCTTTCTAAATCAAAGCATTAATTTGATTATTATTACTGAGAAGACATTCACCTCATTGCACACTTACGTACAATCCAAGATGAACTACTTAAGACTTGTTTTTCACTTAAGTAATCATATTTATCAATCACCTAATAAGTTACACTTAGACCAGTTAAAATTCTACAGAAGATGTTTTGTTTACAGGATGTCACCTTCTCCTTCAAAGAATTTCTAGTTTGATGCTTCTATTGGTACTAATTTACTGGTATGTATTATTGCCATCCACATTTTGCTATATTCTGTCTTTCTACAAACACAGAATACTCATAGTCCTCTCCCTCCCTCATCCATTTCTTCTTTTAAGTGTTCCATTGGCTATGTCAAATAGCTTCAATATCATCTTTGAATTTTGTCCAGTCATAATTCACTGCTGTGGTATCCTCTACCTTCATAAGTTATTTCGTAATAAAGATTCTAGGCCGGGCACGGTGGCCCTAGCCTGTAATCCCAGCACTTTGGGAAGCCAAGGTAGACCAATCACTTGATGTCAGGAGTTCAAGACCAACCTGGCCAACATGGTGAAGTTGGTCAGTAAAACGAGCTGAGCAAGTCTTTGTGTTACCAAAACTGCTGTCATTGAATTCATTCACTCAAGCTATATTTTACTCATGAGAATGACTTTGTAATTGTTTACTAAGGACCAGTTAACTTTTGTCTTACATACACCATCTGTGATCTGTTTCTCCAGACTTTACCCACCAAAGAAAAAGAAATTAAAAGACAAGATGTTGTTAAAGGTTATTATAGACTTTCTAGTGATACCACAAACGTCAGTCATTCCCAGTGTTTAACAATGTACTATTTTGCTTATAACTAGTTTAAATCACTAAGATTGGCAAAATGTTAACAGTAACCATCTTAAGGCATTACAGATGGTTTCTTCCACTTTTTCAGATCTTCCTAATTTCACTCAAATGAAGATTCTCCCCATACATTTTCTATTTAAGAAGTAAAAGGGAACAGGGGAGGATGGCATCATGGATGCAAAGTGTGACCCCAGGTACCGAAGGCAGACTATACACATCTGATGCTTACCTACTATTTGCTTGATTCTACTACAAGCATTCTGGAGTTTTGCTGTAACTGCACGAAACTGTCTAAGCTACTGGTAAGCTAATGAATTCCTGTAGGCAGTAAACTAATCTGTAAAATGAGAGAGCTGGACCAGAAAAATCTAATCCTTCTAAATCCTATGGTAAAAGCCAACCTTATTTTTGGGGGAAAAAAAACCCAAACACACAGCTATCCTACTACACATAAACACATCTGCTGGGTAAGTTTAAATTCTTTCTGAGCTATTATACTATTTTACAAACACTTTTACATTTTTCGACAAAGTCTTGCTCTGTCTCCCAGACTGGAGTGCAGCGGTGCAATCTCGGCTTACTGCAACCTCTGCCTCCCGGGTTCAAGCAACTCTGCATCAGCGACCTGAGTAGCTGGGACTACAGGTACATGCCAGCATGCCCAGCTAATTTTTTCTATTTTTAATAGAGATGGGGTTTCTCCATGTTGGCCAGGCTGGTCTCAAACTCCTGGCCTCAGGTAATCTGCCTGCCTTAGCCCCGCAAAGTGCTGGGATTACAGGTGTGAGCCACCCCACCTGGCCAGTTTTACACTCATATACACATCACAAATGGAATTGTAAACATCCTCTGGTTTCAAACTAAAAACTTACTCTTACGTGAGAACTATTTATCCCCTTTTTAATTACCTGCTAGCTTTCAAATCTTATTTCAATTCAGTTGAGTACTGCTTCCTATGTATATATGTTACAATTCAGCAAATGCTTTCCATTTGGCCTTGTTCCATATTTACTAAACTGGAGAATAATTGAAGAAGGTAGTTCAGCCAGGCCCAGTGGCTCACGCCTGTAATCCCAGCACTTTAGGAGGCCAAGGCAGGCGGATCACCTGAGGTTGGGAGTTCGAGATCAGCCTGACCAACATGGAGAAACCCCATTTCTACAACACAAAAATTAGCTGGGTGTGGTGGGTGCTTGCCTGTAATCCCAGCTACGCAGGAGCCTGAGGCAGGATAATCGCTTGAACCCAGGAGACGGAGGTTGTCGTGAGCAGAGATCGCACCACTGCACTCTAGCCTGGTCAACAAGAGTGAAACTCCGCCTCAAAAAAAAAAAAAAAAAAAAAAAAAGAAGGCAGCAGCTCAATGCTCTCATAAGAGAAAAACATGTCTATGTGTGTCATCAGGTTTACTTACTCTTATTCCTCATTGGCCTATCTCTATTAATGGAGAATCCATTTTCTCCTCCTATACTAGCCTCTCAGAGATTTCATTTCAGTATACAGTCCTTAAATTCCAAGGAAGTAAGGCTTTTAAGATATGTCCAGCAAAAGAATTACACCTGATTACATCTCTATTCAAAAGTAAATCTCCTACCAAACTAGTCATAAATTTTAAAAAGCCTGAAGTATAATACAAATGACATTAAAAAGAGATCATGAGTTTGGAATTAAGATTCTTGACTCTCAAAGGCAGCCATTATCTTACCAGGGCTTTTTAGAACATCTAGAACACTTCCTTCTTTCAGGAATTTTGCAGGTTTAAAAGGACCCTCACAATCTTCAGGTGGTGTCTTCTTACAGCTTGTACTGTTCACTGCAGTCACATCTTCAGCTGTAATTTTTTTTAATTGTAAAAAACATTATTTCAAATAAAAGCACTGAACTCTTAAATACATTTTTAAAAATCTTTCAAAACTACCTTTTAGATTAATTTGTAAAAGTTCATTTAAAAAGTCACTGCAATTCAATAAACAAATGACTTTACAGAGTTAATTTGCCATTACAAGGAAATAAAAACACTATTACCCATACTGTATACCTCCCACCCTCAAATAAAAAGGCAAAAAATATAAACTATAACTGTCATCCAATGAATTCACTGATAACCAAAAAAATCAAACTGAAAAACTGGAGAGGATATGGCAACTGGGGCAAGCCGACCCACTGTATTAAATATGTATTTGATTACACAACAATTTACATAACCAATCAAAAAAAGTAATTTTCAACTGAGCAATTATTTCATTTTTAGAAATTCACATTACTAATATAATCAAAAATATCCGCCAGTTGTGCCACTGAAAAACCTGTATGGTAAAATATTCAATAAAGGTCTGGTTACATAAATTACATAACAGTGACATGATGAAATACTTACACAGCCACAAAAATCATCCTTTTTCAAAACAGAGTGATTGTCCTATTGTTATCAAGGCTGGAGTGTAGTGGTGCAATTATAGCTCAATGCAGCCTCCCACCTTAGCCTCCCAAGTAGCAGAACTAGCTAGGAACACATGTGCACGCCATTACATCTAGCTAATTTTTTTATATTTTTGTAGACATAGGGTCTCTCTATGGCTGGCCAGGCTGGTCTTAATCTCCTGGCCTCAAGCTATCCTCCCACCTCGGCCTCCCAAAGCACTGGCATTACTGGCATGAGTCACCATGCCTGGCCCACAAAAATCACTCTCAAAAGCATAGTTATGGGTAAAAGCAGGTTAGAAAGTCTAGATTTAGAATGTTTACATCTAAAGAGTAATAATGGTTGTTCACAGTAAGATGAGTGACTTACTGCTGTGACTTTTTATGCTTTCCAAGCTTGCATCCTTATATTTAAAATAAGATCTGTATTTTCAGTGTGATAATGGTTTTATAGTTATATTTTTAAGGGGATATTTCTATTTACAGATGAAATTAAGATGTTTGGTAATGCTTCAAAGTGACGTGAAATGTCTATTTCTGTGTATGATGGGGAGAGGAGGGATGGAACAAAAGAAACAATAAGAAACAAGATGCAGCCAGGCACAGTGGCTCACACCTGTAATCCCAGCACTTTGAGATGCCTAGTTAGGTGAATCATTGGAGGTCAAGAGTTCGTGACCAGCCTTGGCCAACATGGTGAAACCCTGTCTCTACTAAAAATACAAAAAATTAGCCAGTGTGGTGGCAGGTACCTGTAATCCCAGTTACTTGGGAGGCTGAGGCAGGAGAATTGCTTGAATTAGGGAGGGAGAGGTTGCAGTGAGCCAAGACTACGCCATAGCACTCCAGCCAGGGCGAAAGAGCGAGACTCCATCTCAAAAATATATATGTATAAAAATAATAACACTTCTATGTTTTAATTCTCTGATTATTCATTTCTTCCCCCTCCCCCCTTTTTTTGAGATAGGGTTTTGCTCTGTTACCCAACTGTAGTGTGGTAGTACAATCAGCTCACTACAGCCTCAACTCCCTGGGCTCAAGCAATTCTCCCACTTCAGCCTCCCAGGCTCACACCACTACCTGGTTATTTCTTTTTCCTTTTTTGGGGGGGGTAGGGATGAGTCTTGCTATGCTGCCCAGGATGGTCTTGAACACCTGGCCTCAAGCAATCCTCCTATGTTGGCCTCCCAAAGTGCTGGGTTTACAGGCATGAGCCACGGCCTCCTTCCTTCAATGATGTTGATTTCTTCAGTTCAGAAATTACGTATCACAATCTGCATGGGCCTGCATAACCTTTATACATAAAAATGCTTGTGAACTCAACAGTAAAAACTAGAAATAAAATCTACTCCATTAAACATAGACAACCCACAAATTTCTTATAATGAGACTTGCTTTATAACTAACTTGTCATCTTGTTTTGACTAAACAAAGACAGTGGATAAACCTGCTACTGCGCCTCTCTCTCTCAAAACCAAACTGACACTTCCATTTAGGAAGCAAAGTATCTGTAAAGATCACTAATAAAAAGCACTGTTGAAAGGCTGCTTGCTTTTCAGAGCTTATTTCATCCAAATGAAGGCATGTATAAGAATTACCAAAGGTGAAAGATTTGAAATACTTATCTACTGTATGCAACTGTTTTATGTAAAAACGTGATAAATTTTTACTTACCTGAACTACTTAAAATTGGTTCTACAGTACTACTAGAACCAGGAAGTTCTGCTGTTTTTGCAACAGGCACACTAAATGTAAATCCAATCTGTAAAGAGAAAGACTATCCTTATACTTGGTTTTCAGTAAGTATCAAATACAGAGCTTATTTTTATCCCAAGTCAAAAAACATACTTTCACCTATTTTAAGACATATTTATCATATTTCACAATCTCTAAAAGTGAGATTCTTACATTGAATGGCAATGTCACAGTTTAACAGGCAGCATTTTAAATTTCTCAGGCCATTTTTTCTTTCAAAATAGTACATAAAAAAAATAATGGCGTGTTCCTCATGCCCAGTTTCAGGTTTCTGAATGCCATTTTCTTTTTCTTCCTTTTCTTGAGGCAGAGTTTTACTTTGTTGCCCAGGCTGGAGTGCAATGGCACAATCTCAGCTCACTGCAACCTCTACTTCCCGGGTTCAAGCAATTCTCCTGCCTCAGCCTCCTGAGTAGCTGAGATTAGAGGTGTGCGCCACCATGCACAGCTAATTTTGTTATTATTATTTTTTTTTAGTAGAGGCAGAGTTTCCCCATGTTGGTCAGGTTGGTATCAAAATCATGACATCAAGTGATCCGCCCGCCTGGGCCTCCCAAAGTACTGGGATTACAGGTATAAGCCACTGTGCCCAGCCTCAAATGCCATTTTCTAATAAAATGTATGAGGCTTCTGGGACAACTGATGGATTTCAGCATGTGGCAAGGACATTACATTTGATCTATAACATCTACTTGTGTCAGAAAACAAGGACACAGTCAAAACCAGAAAGTGACATATTAAAATAATAAACATCCCATATCTGGGGCAATCTGAATATTAGGCTATGTATTATTCTTACCCAAAACATTTACTCCTCAATCATAAGGAAAAAAATGCCCAGAACTTTTCTAGATCAAAGGTAGATCATAAGACATGTTTGAATGCAACATAATTTAGTTGATTAGGTCCTAGTCTTTAATGGGCTCTAGGAAATAAAACAGCAATTAAAGGACAGTCTGAGGATAATGGGGAAATCTGAATATAGACCATGTCGTTATCCTATCATGTTAAATTTCTTAGGTATGATAGCTGTATTGTGAAGATGCAAAGGAATGTCCTTTCTTATGGGATATATGGAGAATCATTAAGAAAATCAAGATGTTTGCATTTTAACTTTGAAATGGTACAGAAGAAAACGAATATGCATATATGTATACATATGCAGTGAAGAATATGATTGTTCAAAAGTTTTATCCACGGACTATTTTTCAAGTTGGAAGAAAAATAATAGTGTTTCTCACCACCAGTGGCATCTTAGATTTGATAGAAGTGTAACACGGCTTTGAAATCAATAAATGTATACTATTCCTTGCTGCTACTTACAGATGATGGAGGTAGCACATCTGCCTCAGTGGATTTTACGATGGGAGACGAAAATCTGAACATGGGACTGCCAGTGCTGCTCGGGGAGGTCATCTGTACCTGGTTTCCCAAATTATTAAGAAATGACACAAAAAGAGGTGCTCAGAAATATAAAGTGACAATAAAAGACATTAAGCAAACTGATTATTCCAAAGACACTAAGTATTTTTTTCCTTTTAAATTAAAAAATCTCACTTTAAGTTCTGAAAAACACTGAACTGTAAGTGCTATAAAATCTGGCTTCCTCTTAGGAGCACACACAATCTCAGAGGTGGGTATCTGGATAAAGAAATAAAGTAACAACTGTAAGAATGTGTTCAGAAAAAGTGAAAGCAAGTATTAAAATTTCAGGAGCAGGCCAGGCATAGTGGCTCACACCTGTAATTCCAGCACTTTGGGCATGATGGGGGAATTACTTGAGCCCAAGATTTCAAGACCAGCCTGGGTAACACAGCAAGATCTCACCTATAAAAATATATTTTTTAAATTAGCTGGGTATGGTGGTGCACACCTATAGTCCCAGCTACTCAGGAGGCTGAGGTGGGAAGATCACTTGAGCCCAGCAGATGGAAGTCGCAGTGAGCTGTGACTGCACCACTGCTCTCTAGCCTCAGCAACACAGTGAGACACCATCTCAAAAAAAGAAGAAAAAAAGGAAAAAAATTCAGGAGTAGATTAAAAGATGTTAAGTCTACCTGAGAAGTAAAAACATGAAACATGAGTGCACTCCTACCCAAAAAGTATCTTACTGGAAACATTATTTGGAAACAAATTTACAAAAATCTCCAACTCTATGGTATTGCATAAGAGTTGAGGAATACTCCATTTTAATGCAGCCAAGATATTTGTACATTTTCTTAAAAAGCAAAACACCATTTCCATTTCTGTTTACTATGAGTTATTAATTTCCATTATGAAAATTAACCGTTTACAGTAGAGAATTTTTTAAAATAAAGAATTAAGAAAGAACGAATGTCACCTATATTAATACAATGGTTTTGTACCTTGTTTGTTAATGATTGAGACGAACTGATGGGTGATGGAGAGGAAGCTGTGATCCCAGGGGAACTGAAATTAAAGGTAGGCAGTGAAGAACTGGTGATCGGTAGAGAGATTTTCGGTAATACTGGAACTTCCATTTCCTAAAACATAACATATTGTATGATATATTTAATCTTTCACATCATTCTTTTATCTCTACTTATTTTCAGGATGAAGGTAAACAGGAAGAACGTGACACCATGTAGTGTTAACACTGTGGGTTCTTCAATCAGAAAAATTAAAGATTTTTAATCCCAGCTGTGCCACCAACCAGCCGTGTGACTTTAAGAACCTAATTGCCTTCTGTACCAATTTCCTAATTGGTAAAATTGAGAGAGAAAAAATTAATTCTTACTCTACACTATGGTTGTTGTATTAATATGAAACATAAAGGTATATATAGTAGTCCTACCTTATCCATGGTTTCAATTTCCACCATTTCCCCGACCCACGGACAACCACAATCCAAAAATATAATATATAGTAAGATATTGTGAGAGAAAAAGAGACTACATTCATATAACTTTCATTACATTATAGTGTTATAATGGTTCTATTTTATTATTGTTGTTGTTTATTTCTGACTGTGCCTAATTATACATTAAACTTTATCATAGAGATGTATATACAGATCTCTGGCGGACCTGTAAACTACACAGCTGTGAAACAGACACCAAGCGGCCAAATAAAATTAAAAAGCTTCAGCTGCTGCCACCACAGGGGATACAGAATGAGTTCAGAGAAGTTCGTTGCCAGCTAAAATAATCTGAGTATTTCTAATGGATGCAGTTTATGTAAATAAATCCACCTCAATAAAGTTGATCCAAAAGCCCAAAGCAAAATTAAAGATACTTTTAGATAAAACTAAGAATCCATTTCCATAAAACCTGCTCTAACAAGTTCTTTAGGCTGAAAAGAAATGCCACCAAACAGAAACTCAGATTTCAGAAAGAAATGAGTATGTGAGCAAACAAAAACTTTTTTTCTCTTAATTTCCTTGAAATATATGTAACTATACAAAGCAAAAAGTACACATTGAATTTACAGCCTATCCAGAGGTAATGCAAGTAAGGCATAAATGCCAGGGAAGACAGGTAGTCAATCTAACTACACAGCTGCAATCTTGTTATTTTTACAGGAAGCGGTATGAAAGTAACATAATCTGTAAAAAGTTACGGACAGACATAGAAATCTCAAGAGGAACCACTAAATAATTCAAAAGAGGGAGAGTTAAAATGCCAACAAATAAAATGACTTGTAACCCTAACACTTTGGGAGGCCAAGGCAGGATAGCTTGAGGCCAAGAGTGCAAGACTAGTCTGGGCAACACAGCAAGATTCCAACTCTACAATAGCCAAGTGCAGTGGCATGCCTGTAGTCACAGTACCTGGGAGGCTGAGGTGGGAGGATGGCCTGAGCCCAGGAGTTCAAGGCTGTTGTGAGCCATGACAATGCCACTGCACTTCATCCTGGATGACAGCAAGAACCCATCTCAGAAAACAAAAACAAAACCAACAAAAACAGAATTCTAATAATAAATATTAAATAATTAAATAATATTCCCTTAATCCCCAAATGGCAGCTTTCAAAAGGAACAACAGAAAACAATGGACCAATGGTAGCCTCATTGCAACCATATCAAAAATTATATTAACTATAAATGGATTTGGTGTTCCAATTAAAAGACAGAAAATGTATAGAAAGACAAAACTCAGTTATATGCTGTTTACCTAAGATCTACTTTAAATATAAATATGGACAGGCTGAAAGTATATGGATGGAAAAAGATATGCCCTGAAACTACTAAGCATAAGAAACCTTATTCTAGTAAGAAGAATGGCTATATTAATACCAAAGTAGATTTCAAGACAAAAAATATTTCCAAAGGTTTTTTAAAAAGGACCAATCACTATGGAGCCATAGAACAAATGTAAAGTGTATGCTCTCTTGAGGGCCTCAGAATACATGAAACAAAAATTGAGGTTGGGCGTGGTAGCACGTGCCTGTAATCTCCACACTGTGAGAAGCCGAGACAGGACAATCGCTTGAGCACAGGAGTTTGAGACCAGCCTGGGCAACATGGTGAGACCTTGCCTCTACAAATAATATTAAAAATTGGACAGGTATGGTGGCACATGCCTGTGGTTCTAGCTACTTGGGAGGCTTGGGTGACCACACCACTGCACTCCAGCCTGGGTGACAGAATAACATCTCATATCAAAAAAAAAAAAAAAAGACGTAACTAAGGGGATAAGACAGATTCACCAATTAAAAATTGGCAATTTTAACCTCCATCTCTCAGTAATTTAACAGACTAACTGTACCTTTCCTCCCCATGAAAAATGAGTAAGAACAAAGATCTAATACTATCAGTCACCTTACTTACATCTATAGATCACTATACCCAAATACAGAACATATTTTCTTCAAGAATTATTAAGTAGACCATATACTGAACTACAAAACAAGTCTCAATATATTTCAAAACACTAAAGTCATAATCTCAATCTTTTTCTAATTATGATGAAATTAACTCAGAAATCAATATCTTACCCCCAAATATTTGAAAATTCAACACATCTCTAAATAATCCATGGGTCAAATATAAAAATCAAAAGAAATTAGAAAAACTATAAAAGCAAAATTACAAAGCTTCTAGAAGCAAGCACAGGAAACTATCTTTGCAGCCTGGGGATAAGCAAAATTTTCTTAGGACACAAAGAAGAATAAAAATCTCAGAAAAAAAAAAATCCAGACTTCATATAATTTAGAACATCTGCCAGTCAAAGTCATTATAAAGAAAATAAATAGACAAGCCAGACTGGGGTAAAAATATGTGTTAAGACATGTATCCGACAAAGTATCCAGGATTAGAATTTATAAAGACCTCCTACAACTCAATAAGAAGACAACCAGCCAGGCGCAGTGGCTCATGCCTGTAATTCCAGAACTTTGGGAGGTCAAGGCAGGTAGATCACCTGAGGTCAGGAGATCGAGACCAGCCTGGTCAACATGGTGAAACCCGTCTCTACTAAAAATACAAAAAAAATTAGCCGGGCATGTTGGGGCACACCTGTAATACCAGCTACTTAGGAGATTGAGGCAGGAGAATCATTTGAACCTGGGAGGTGGAGGTTGTGATGAGCCAAGATGGCGCCATTGCACTCCAGCCTGGGCAACAAGAAAGAGCGAAACTGTCTCAAAAGAAATAAAAGAAGACAACCCAAATCTTACAAGGGCAAAAGAACTGAACAGAAGGGCCAGGCGTGGTGGCTCACGCCTGTAATCCTAGCACTTTTGAAGGCCAAGGCAGGTGGATTGCCTGAGCTCAAGAGTTTGAGACCAGCCTGGCATCGCAGTGAAATCTTGTCTCTACTAAAATACAAAAAATTAGCTGGGCATGGCAGTTGTGTGCCTGTAATCCCAGCTACTTGGGAAACTAAGACAGGACAATCACTTGAAACTGGGAGGCGAAAGTTGCAGGGATCATACCACTGCACTCCAGCAAGACTCCATCTTGGGGGTGAAAAAAAAAAAAAAAAGAACTGAACAGATACCTCACAAAAAAAGATACACAAATGGCGAATAAGCACATAAAAAAGAACACAATATTACTAGTCATCAAAGAAATGCAAATTAAAATTACAATGAGATATCACCACACACAAACCAGAATGACTAAAATTTAAAAGATGACTATCAACTATTGGTAAGGACATAAACTAAATAAAATGCTCACACATTGTTAGGAGGGATATAAAATGGCACAAACACTTTGGAAAACAGTATGACACTCCTTAAAAAGTTAAACATATAACCTGGCACCTCTTCTTCCAGGTATTTACCCCAGAGAAATAAATTTATTCACAAAAAGACCTGAACAAGAATGTTCATAGTAGATTTACTCACAACAGCCAGGGACAAAAAAAAATGTAGTGAGTAACTATATCAAGTTGCAGAACAAGCAAAGCCAAAATATGGTGGAAAAAATGAGAACAGTGATTGCCTCTGGGAAGGGAGGTGACGGCACCTGACTGAGAAGGAAGACAAGTAAAATTTCTAGGGAGATAGAGAAGATATTCAATCTATCGATAGGGGGTAGGATTACATAGGTATAAGCATTTGTCAAATGTATTAAATGGCACCCCTAAGAATTTAACATTTAGCTATATGCAAATTTTGCTACATTATAAAAAATAACATCAGATCTCATAAATTACCAAAAAAAGAACTCCAAAAAACCAAATATTTAACTCTACTTCATTCTATGTATGCTGAAGTATTAGGGGGCAAAGTGTACTAACGTCTTCAACTATCTTTAAAATGCACCAAAAGAAAAAAAAAAAAAAAGATGGACATGTAGAATTTTTTTTTGATAAAGCAAATATAACACAAAATGTTGGAATCTAACTGCTACTAGGTGTATCCACTGCACAGTTCTTTCAACATTTCATGTCTGAAATTTGTCATTATCAACTGGGAGAGGAGGAGCAAACAAAAGATGCATCTGGCTTATTTTGTTGGGAAGCTTCTCTTCTCTGTCCAACCTCTAGCCTAGAACCCTAACAACATCAACTATATAATCTACTCTCTCATGCCAACTCCTCAAGCCACACACTTGTCCACACTGAATCCTTATATTACTGACTTTGAACCAATTCTATCATTTGATTCCTACTCCCCCAAATTTTGTCTTAGTAGATCATAATTGGATCCCACGAATCTAAGAGAGAAAAAAAAAGCCAAGAATTCTGCTAACTTAATGCTTAGAGACATCTCAAGTAGAACAAACATTTCACAATTCACTATCCAATATCCTTACATGGGTTATCTCATGAGGTAGATACTATTGTTATACATGAAGAAACTGAGGCAAGGAGATATATGGCATAATACCATACAGCTATTTAGTGGCAGACATGAACTCAGTATTTATTATTATGTCCATTTTACAGATAAAAACTGAGGAGGTACAAAGAGGTTAATTTGACCAAGGTCACTCAGCTACTAAGTGGCAGGATTGTACATTACAAGAGCAAGCAATTAAGTCTCTCCAGACTCAAGTTTTCTTACACACTGCCACGTCTTATATCAATGAGCTTTTTAATAACAACAACAACAAAATCTCACAATTGGTAGCACGGTAAAAGCAAAAGGCCATTATATTTAATGACTACAATCCTTGCACATTGTAGAATCTAAGATAAAGTGAAAGGTAAAACATACTGCCAAATGGGTAATTTTACATATAGAGTTCTATTAACCTGAATTTAGTGGATCAGAACACATCCATTCCTGGTAAATAGCAATACTACCTGAAATTAGCCTAATCTGTTTACACTTCATTAAATCTCTTCCATTTGACTCTTCCAAAGGCCCATGAAAATACACTCCCCATCCCCCTAACAAAAATAATCTTTAATCTTTTTTTTTTTTTTTTTTTGAGACAAAGTCTCAGTCTGTCGCCCAGGCTGCAGTGCAGTGGTGCGATCTCGACGCACTGCAACCTCCCCATCCCAGGTTCAAGCGATTCTTGTGCCTCAGCTTCCTGAGTCGTTAGGATTACACACATCCCACCATCACACCCAGCTAATTTTTGTATTTTTGGTAGACATGGGACAGCCAGGCTGGTCTCAAACTCCTGACCTCAGGTGATGCGCTGGCCTCAGCCTCCCCAAAGTGCTAGGATTATAGGTGTGAGCCACTGTAACCAGCCAATCTTTTCAAATCTTTTACCAAAAATTCCCACTAATTATAACTGAACAAAGAAACGATTAGTGGTCTGAACATATCTGGCATCTGTAACCAAAAACAACATTGCATTCAAAGTAACTATAGAAGTGTATATCCAAACCTATTCTATATAGATATAAAACACATGGTGGGGCTGGTCTCAGTGGCTCATGCCCTTCATCCCAGCCCTATGGGAGGCCGAGCGGGTGGATCTCTTGAGGTCAGGAGTTTGAGACCAGCCTGGTCAACATGGTGAAACTCTGTCTCTAATTAAAAAAAAAAAAAAAAAAAAGAAAGAAAGAAAAAATTAGCCAGGCATGGTGGCGCACACCTGTAATCCCAGCTACTCAAGAGGATGAGGCAGGAGAATCACTTGAACTGAGAGGCGGAGGTTGCAGTGAGCCGAGATCATACCATTGCACTCCTGCCTGGGCAACAAGAGCGAAACTCCGTCTCAAAATAAAATAAAATAAATAATAAAATAAAACATCAGGTGGGCAGAAAGTTTGGGGCAGACATTGCATTAGTACCTCTTTCCTCAGAAATGTGTATATTATACCTTCAGGATGGAACAGAGCCAGTGACGGGAAAGACTGGGTGAAGAATCCTGTGATGTAAAATTGGCAGCTGGCCAGAATGAAGATAGGGGGCCTAAAAAAGGGAGGAGGTGATACAGACATGGGTGAAAGGGAGTTTTTTTTGTTTTTGTTTTTTTTTGAAAAATGACAAAGTCTCCCAGGGTGATCCTCCCACTTCAGCCTCCCTGGCAGCTGGGACCACAGGTGCTTATCGCCACACCTGGTTAATTTTTGTATTTTTTGGTACACATGGGGTTTTGCCATGTTGCCCAGGCTGATCTCAAGCTTCTGGGCTCAACTGATCCTCCCAACTTGGCTGGCACCACGTAGAAATGCTTTATTGAGAGTCAACCAACAAGGAGACAAGAGTCCAGCTCAAATCTGTCTCCCCAAAAATTGGCCTTATGGCAGTATGTTTATTAGGAAAGGTTTAAGGGATAGATTCTAGGATTAACAGGTGGAAGGAAAGAGGAGGTGTGATAAGTCCCTGGGTGTGCACAGTTGTCTCTTCATGGGTCACATGCAAATTCTGGGGAAGTTAGAATGAAACAGGTAGAAATTTGGGCTGTGATGTCAGCAAGCTCATTCTGCACAGACTCTAGTTGGTCATATTAGTTCTAGCCAATTTCAGCTACCTTTATCTCACAACTGGAGAGAGTTTTAGCAAGCTGTTTCTTTTTTATCTGCCATCTTGTAAGTTCAAGAATATTTCTTAGCCATTGATTTAACTCTTTGGAGCATGGATTCACCTTCACCTTCAGTTTTTAAAGATAAAGTTCTGAGATCTTAAACTGAAGTTCAGGTTACCAATAGCTTAGTTTTAGCTGTCTTGCAGATACATGTTTGGTGTGACTTTGCTGCACTGAACAGTTTATTAATTAACTTTTTGTAGTTAATTAATTTTTAGTATGCCAGACTCTTATTGTCTGGCATACTAAAAATTATCTTCAGGCTGGGCACAGTGGCTCACACCTGTAATCCTAGCACTTTGGGAGGCAAGGTGGGTGGAGATCACTTGAAGCCAGGAGTTTGAGACTAGCCTGGCCACAAAAGCCTACCCCTACTTAAAAAAAAAAAAAGCTGGCCATGGTGGCGTGTGTCTATAATCCCCGCTACTTGGGAGGCTGAGACAAGAGAATCACTTGAGCCCAGGAGGTGCAGGTTGCCGTGAGCCAAGATCACGCACTCCATCCTGGGCGACACAGTTAGATCCTGTATCAAAAAACAAAACAAAACAAAACAAAACCTGGTGTCATAGTATTGGCTTCTGTGCTCATCAGGCAGTAAGACCTTTAGTTGGGTAAGAGAAATGAGCAAAACCTATACAATGCATCACCTGGCAAACAAAGTCAAGCTATATTTTCCTCACACAGAGATAAACTTTACAAAACAGGCCACAGATTTTACCAGGAAATGTAAAAACTTGTCAAAAAAAAAAAAAAAAAAAAGCTCATGCTATATGAATCGGATACTATTAGGTTGCTGCAAATGTACTTGCAGTTTTGCATTATAGAAATTTGCCATGTGATAACTGGAATACATTCTTAAATAAATGTGGTTATATTATACATCACTTTAATACACATTTGTGTTTTTTGACTGATGATTTATTAATTGCTGTTCATTTTATTTTAGACTGTGGAAATGATGTTAGACAAAAAGTAAATTCGAGCAATTTTCTTATTCGAGTTCAAAATGGGTTGTAAAGCAGCCAAGAAAACTCGCCAACATCAACAATGCATTTGGCCCAGGAATTGCCAACGAATGTACAGTGCAGTGGTGGTTCAAGAAGTTTTGCAAAGGAGGCTGGGCATGGTGGCTCATCCCTGTAATCCCAGCACTTTGAGAGGCTGAGGCAAGCAGATCACTTGAGGTCAGGAGTTCAAGACGAGCCTGGCCAACACGGTGAAATCCTGTCTCCACTAAAAATACAAAAAATTAGCCAGGCCTGTGGCACACGCCTGTAATCACAGTTACTCAGGAGGCTGAGGGAGGAAAACAGCTTGAACGCAGGAGGTGGAGGTTGCAGTGAGATGAGATCATGCTACTGCACTCCAGCCTGGGCGACAAAGCAAGACTCTTGTCTCAAAACAAAACACCCAAAGAAGCAAAAAACAAAAAAGAAAAAAACACACAAAGTTTTGCAAAGGAGACAAGAACCTTGAAGAGGAGGAGTGTAATAATGGCCAGCCACTGCAAATTGACAACAGTCAGTTAAGAGCAATCATCAAAGCTGATCCTCTTAATTAAACTATACAAGAAGTTGCCAAAGAACCCAGCATTAGCCATTCTATGATCATTCAGAATTTGAAGGAAATTGGAAAGGTGAAAAAGCTCAGCAAGTGGGTATCTCATGAGCTGAGTGAAAATAAAAAAAATCATTGTTTTGAAGTGCCATCTTCCCTTATTCTGTGCAACAACAACTAACCCTAACCACTTCTCGGATTGGGACATGGAATAAAAAGTGGATTTTATATGATAACCAGTGGCTGGACTGAGAAACAGCTTCAGAGCACCTCCCAAACCAAACTTGCACCAGAAAAAGGCCATGATCACTTTCTGGTGGTCTGCTGCTGGTGTAATCCACTACAGGTTTCAGAATCTTAGCAAAACCACTACATCTGAGAAGTCTTCTCCACAAATCAATGAGATGCCCCAAAAACTGAAGTGCCTGCAGCTGGCACTGGTCAACAGAAAGGGACCAATTCTTCTCTGCAAGCCCGACCGCACATCGCACAAGCAATGCTTCAAAAGTTGAAGGAACTGGGGTACAAAGTTTTGCTTCATCTGTCTGCCATATTCACCTGACCTCTCTACCACTTCTTCAAGCATCTTGAAAACTTTTTGCAGCAGAATGCTGGTAGCAGCAGGATGCAGAAAATGCTTTCCAAGAGCTCATCAAATCCCAAAGCACAGATTTTTGCACTACAGGAATAAACAAACTTATTTTTTGTTGGCAAAAATGTGTTGATTATAATAGTTCCTGTTTTGATTAATAAAGATGTGTTTGATCCTAGTTATAAGGACTTAAAATTCATGGTCCAAAACCGCAATTACTTTTGTACCAACCTAATAAATTCCTTATTTCCACAAGGTAAGACTATCCATTTCTTTCTTTCATTTTTTTTTCTTTGAGACAGAGTCTCGCTCTGTCACCAGGCTGGAGTGCAGCGGCACAATCTCGGCTCATTGCAACCTCCTTCTCCAGGGTTGAAGCCATTCTCCTGCCTCAGCCTCTGGAGTCAGCTGGGATTACAGGTGCATGCCACCACGCTTGGCTAATTTTTGTATTTTTAGTAGAGAAGGGTTTCACCATGTTGGCTGGGACGGGTCTGGATCTCTTGACCTCGTGATCTACCTGCCTCGGCCTCCAAAAGTGCTGGGATTACAAGTGTGAGCCACCGTGCAGGGCCGACAACCCATTTCTTAAATATAATTAATAAAGAGCTTCAATGACAAAAGAAAATTGGTTTGCTACAAAACCTACAAAATTTATACACTGTTTGTATGATCAATGGTGTTCAAGATATTTCCTTTCCAGATAATAGTATACACTAAAATACATTCCCTCCCTTCACAATACTATAGTAGATAAGAATCAGAGTCTAAGGGAAAGACAAAGCCTCTAGACCAGTAATTGAGCCACGTCTACCAACATAATCCCAAATCTCATGACACGTCTATTTATATGACAGAAAGTGAAAACTACCAAGGAAATCATGATTCTGGTGAGCTATAGGAGTACTAACTAGGAAAAGAAAAGCAGAGATAAAAAGAAAGCAAGACATCCCACGCGAATCCTGCAGAGCAAAATACCAGTAGACATGAAGAAAACTAAGACATCCAACAACTTCAACCAAAACATGATTTTGTTTCTGTCAACATAAATAGAAAAAGCATGTTTAAAAAGCGAAAAATATACTCTTAAAACTCATGGGTCAATGAGGGAGTCACTGGTGAAATGTTTATTGGAAACAAATGACAAACACAAGGACTATGTAGCAAAACTCAAATGGTTAAGCTAGGCTGAAATACATTCAAAATAAAACTAAAATGAGATTTGTGTTCAACTCAAAGTAGTCAAAACAAAGAGGAATATATAGACAGAAAGGTTAATTTAACCAATCTTAAATCTGTTCCCATCTTTTCCAAACATTTATGGTCAGAATATATAAAGAACTCTTTCTAATGAGAAATTACATATACACATACACACAAATTTCTTAATATGCATAAGAATAATACATAAATACACACCTCTGTATATATATAACCCCATATGAAAAAATGGATCAAGAGAAAACTCAAATGTCCAAAAATACACAAAAAGATGCCCCCCATCAACCTAGTAAACAAGAAAATACAAACTAAAACTCCAACAGCGTATCACCTCACATCCATAATACTGGCAAAAATTCAAAAAGGAGGCCGGGCATGGTGGCTCATGCCTGTAAACCCAGCACCTTAGGAGGCCAAGGAGGGCAGATCATGAGGTCAGGAGACGGAGACCATCCTGGCCAACCTGGTGAAACCCCATCTCTACTAAAATACAAAAAATTAGCCAGGCATGGTGGTGAGCACCTGTAGCCCCAGCTACTCGGGAGGTTGAGGCAGGGGAATTGTTTGAATCCAGGAGGCAATAATTGCAGTGAGCCGACATCACGCCACTGCACTCCAGCCTGGCGACAGAGCAAGACTCCGTCTCAAAAAAAAAAATTCAGAACTAACAAAATCAAATACTGGTAAAGAAAAAGATCTAACTATTGTCATGTGCTGGAAATGTTAAACTGCAAAACTATCTTGAAGGGAAAGCATGGCAACATCTAATACAGTTATAGGTGTGGATCATCCCCTACAATCCAACACTTCCATTCCTAGGTAAATACTCTAGAGAGAAAATATTGCAAATGTGCAGACAGAAAAGTGCATATTCACTTTAATGTGTATTAAAAACTACCAAAATGTATCCTGATGGCAGAATGGATTATGGTAAATCTTCAAACTGAATAAATATGTAAGCAGTGATAAAAATTTACAGTCACTTTTCACAATACAACACCAAAAAAAAGAGGAAAAGGCAAGTAAGAAGAACACAGGCAGGGCGCAGTGGCTCGAGCCTGTACTCCCAGCACTTCACAAGGCCGAGGCAGATGGATCACTTGACATCAGGAGTTCAACCTAGCCTGGCCAAAGTGGTGAAACCCCATCTCTACTAAAAATACAAAAATTAACCAGCCGTGGTGGTGCACACCTATAGTCCCAGCCACTTGAGTGGCTGAGGCACAAGAATTGCTTGAACCCAGGAGGCAAAGTTTGCAGTAAGTCAAGATTGTGCCACTGCACTCCAGCCTCAGTGACAGAGCGAGACCGTATCTCAAAAAAAAAGAATACAAACACTATTAATCCTACTTATGAATTTATTTACGCAAGTTTCATAAACACAAAACTATACAGTAATACCAAGGGTCAAATAATTTCAATTGCAATTCCCTTATTTGAAAAGTATGGATAGTTTTGTTTTGTTCTATGATACTCATGAAATTTAAGGTACTAGGTTAGATTTTCAGCATACATTTTGAAAGGAGTGTTTCAAGGGCAGATTAATTTTGCTCTGGGTCTCCTCAAACCCCACCCCTACAGGTCTCCCCTTACCACCACCACACCAGTGCTTTTTAAATAAACCTGAAGAGTATATGAGTATACAACCCTACCTCTTCCTCTGGAGGCTTAGAACCAACAAAGCGTGTTCTTTCTCGTCTGATCTTGCCACCTCCACCACCTACTCCAGAAGATAAACCATTGGCTGCAGGCAAACTGAAATTTGGATATGAAAAGCCACTGGCAAATAAAAAGAAAATTAAAACAACTGATATATTATTCTTGTCCATAACTTATTAACTAAATACCCGAAAACTAGAACTGCTAACAAGAAAATACACAGCCAAATGTGATTCTAAAATCTTAGATCTCTTTGTACAAAGTTTCTATTCATTGATCTTAATCTTCAAAAAGTACATGTAAATCAAATATAGACCTTACAAATTAAATATAAAGAAGCACAGCTGTATAAGAAATGATAGTACCTTTCTCGTTCTCGATTTTGTCCTGGTGTCGTATTTTTTTCATATCCAGTCTGCAGGGGAAATACACACATATTTATATGTTTGCTTATGTATTATAATTTTCTTAGTACCACCTTGCTTCCCATTAATTTTAACATGTAGAATCAGGAATTTGATGGCTTTTTAGTTAATGAGTCCTACAATTTGAAATTATACCCTCCCTTCTGAATGGTAACCAAGAGTTACAGTGAGATTATACAAAAAAATGTCAGTGAGCACAACCATTATTTTAACAAAATGGTAGTACAGAGACAATACACTCACTAACCTAACACAAAATTACTTCTACTTATCCCTCTTTTTGTCCTGTTAATTGTACAAGCAAATATGCAAAGGTATTTGTTTTGAAATGACACTCTGCAACTTAAAGTAGGAATAATTCCACTGAAAGAAATCAAGACTCCTCAGAAAAATGGCCGATTACAGGGCTGGGGCAGGAAATGTACGTGATGAGCCTGAATTACCTTATAATATCAAAAATCAATTAAGTGCCCAAAAAGATACAGGCAAGAATCATCAATAATGCTAACACTCGTGGCTGAATATAATGGCGAAGTTTCCTTCCCACGAGGTACTTATTCATTACGAAAGATAAAATAGTAATTTTACAGTGGAGAATCCTCACAGACACCACTTTACTGAATGACCACACTGCCAGGAATGGGACAAACTAGTAGTCTGTGCCTTCTGAACACCGAGAACAGCTCAGCACACTTCTTCAATGGTTTTCACTGCCAAAGTACATAACTGAAATCTAATCATGAGGAGACATCAGACAATCATAAAACTGCAGAACATTCTACACCATAACTGGCTTCTATACTTCAAATTGTCAATGTTGTGAAACACAAAACAAGAACAAAAAAAAGGAACTGTTGTAGGCTAATGAAGATGAAGAGATATGATAACTAAATGCAAGACATGATGTTAGAATTTGTTCTTTTGGGCCAACTGACAACATGTAAATAAAATCTGTAGATTACAGTGCTGTGCCAGTGTTAGGTTTCTGGGTTTGATCACTGTTACGCATTATGTAAGGAAATCCCTTGTTTATGAGAATACAGAGAAAAAGATAAACAAATGTAGTAAAATGCAAAGTTCTTAAAATTTTTCTTGCAAATCTGTAAAAATCCAAATTATGTTCAAAAAAAAAATTTTTTTTTGAGTCAAGGTCTCACTCTGTTACCCAGGCTAGAATTCAGTGATACAATCATAGCTCACTTCAGCCTCGAACTCTTGGGCTCTCATGTGATTCTCCTGCCTTAGCCTCTCGCCTTGCTAGGATTACAGACACACATC
This sequence comes from Cheracebus regulus, assembly GCA_963574635.1. Taxonomy (NCBI): domain Eukaryota; kingdom Metazoa; phylum Chordata; class Mammalia; order Primates; family Pitheciidae; genus Cheracebus; species Cheracebus regulus. Next base: position 15,549 of record CAUYQU010045253.1, on the reverse strand, counting down.
ACCATGTCTGGCTAGCTTTTTTTTCTTCTATAGACAAGGTCTCACTATGGTGCCTGGGCTGGTCTTGAACTCCTGGCCTCAAGTGATTCTTCTGCCTCAGCCTCTCAAAGCACTGGGATTACAGGTATGAGCCACCATGACCACCCTACGTCCAAAATATTTTTCAAAATTTTAATGTTAACTTAAAAGTATGGAGGGAGATACAACAAACGTGACAAAATGTTAATGACTGGTGAATCTACGTAAAGTACATGGGCAATCATTGTACTAATCTAAGTTTCAAGGTTTTCAAGAAATTGAGTTGTTAGAAAAGAGATTAAATTTAAACAAAGACAAACAGTAAGGTGTTAAGTAAACAAAATAAACACAGGTTAAATGACACAAAAAAACAAACCCAGATTATGGGACATTTATTAAGACAATTTGCCTGGTGTCTTCAAAAATCTATGTATCCAGCAATTCCATTACTAGGTATAAACCCAAGAGAAATAAAAACATGTCCACAAAAAAACACTTATACACAAATGTTGATAGAAGCATTATTGATGATAGCCAAGAAGTAAAAACAATCCCAATGTCCCTCAACTGATTAATGGATAAAACAAAACCTAGTATATCCATACAATGAAATATTATTAAGTCATAAAAAGGAAAGAAATGGGCCGGATGCAGTGGCTCAGGCCTGTAATCCTAGCACTTTGGGGAGGCCAAGGAGGGTGGATCACAAGGTCAGCAGTTCAACACCAGCCTGGCCAACATGGTGAAACCCTGTCTCTCCTAAAATACAAAAAAATTAGCCAAGGCATGGTAGTAGGCACCTGTAATCCCAGCTACTAAGGAGGCTGAGGCAGAAGAATCACTTGAACCCAGGAGGCGGAGGTTACAGTGAGCCAAGACCATACCACAGCACTCCAGCCTGGGCAACAAAGCAAGACTCTGTCTTCGAAAAAAAGAAAGAAAGAATGAATTGATACAAACTACAATGTGAATGAACCTTGAAAACATTATGCTAAGTGACTACTATTGGTTATGGGTATGAGGTTTCTGAAGGGTGGGAGAGCAATACAAATGTTCTAAAATTTACCATTATGATGGCTGAACAGTTCAACCACAACCACTTCATTTATAAAGTGTTTTCTAAACATGCTAAAACCACTGAATTGAAAACTTTAAATAGGAGAATTATATGATACGTGAATTAACTCAAGAAACAGAAACCAATGTGGCCAAGGTGAGGGTTTGAGGTCTTGAAAAACAAAACCAAAAGCAGTATCTGAACCTCACTTGGGTCCTGGTTCAAAAAAGCAGCTATGAAAAACCATCTGAATAAGGACTGGATATTAGATAATTTTGAGAAATTAGTATTAATTTTCTTAGATGGGATAATACAGGAGAAAGCACTTAGGGGATGCATGTCAAAGTACTTAGGGTTCAAAAGATAATGTCTGAAATCTACTTTCAGATAGTACAACAATACCACAAACAAGAAACAGGCTACTCAGGAGGCTGAGGCAGGAGAATCACTTGAACCTGTGAGGTAGGCGTTGCAGTAGGCTGACACCATGCCATTGCACTCCAGCCTGGGCGACAGAGGCTCTGTCTCAAAAAAAAAGATTTGATCAAGGTGACAACTATTTTAAAAGCATACCAATTCATAATCATCACTAACTCACAACCTTTATACGTTATATATCTCCTAGAATACAATGGTAGAGTACTTATATTTTACATTATTTAGTCTCATTCATTCCAACCAATATTCACAGACTGGTAGAAATATACATATACTCACACTGCACTTTTTATCTATTCTTTGATTAGTCTTCCTGAATTCACCAGTTGGAGTCAGAGAGGGTTTAAAATAAACACTTCGATTTGTTGCTATTGAAACTGGCTTTGGGGTCATAAGTCTCTGAACAGGAGGATATTGAGAATCCACCTTACAGGTAACAGAAATCAAAGACAAACATTTATTTTCACATAAATCAATGATTCATATCTAAATTTTGAAAATAGCTAATGTGACCTAAAGATCATGAGTATTTCCCAAGGAAATATATAGTAGATACAAACAAGCAAGAAGAAAATCTGGTAATAGTGGAATCAAAGGTTTGTATCTATTTATATGTATGTGTACATAAATATACACAAATAATTTTAAAATGGCTTCATAGATACACTATATTTCATTCCAGACTTAATGACTTTTCACACATGCGTGCATACAAAATGGAACTATATTCAAAACAGCACTACAAATTTAAGCTTTTACAGAGTTAACTTTATTTTCACTTTTTTGGATTTTTTTTTTTTAAGAGATGAACTCTTGCTCTGTAGCCCAGACCACAGCTCACTGAAGCCTAGACCTCCCTGGGCTGGGTGGATCCCCTCACCTCAGCCTTCCGAGGACCTTAGAATACAAGGGTGCATCATCATGCCTGGGTAATTGTTTTTGGTATTTTTTGTAGAGACAGTGTCTCACCAGGTTGCCCAGGCTGGTCTTGAACTCCTGGGCTCAAGCAATCTGCCTGCCTCAGCCTCCCAAAGTGCAGAGATTACAGACATGAGGCACCTCGCCTGGCTTTTTTTTCATTTTTTATGGAAATGAGATCTTGCCGTGTTGCCCAGGCTGCTCTCAAACGTCTGGGCTCAAGCAATCCTCCCACTTCAGCCTCCCAAAGTGCTGGGATTACAGGTATGAGCCACTGCGCCTGACTCAGGGTGAATTTTAAATACATAAACTAAAATTCACTTTTGTCACATTTTCCCCGAATTATTCTCCATATTTTTTTATCTGCAAATAAGATATTTTAAAACTAGCTATGGGCCAGGCGTGGTAGCTCATGCCTGTAATCCCAGCACTTTGGGAGGCTGAGGCAGGTGGATCATTTGAGGTCAGGAGTTCGAAACCAGACTGGCCAATATGGTGAAACCTGGTCTCTACTAAAAATGTAAAAATTAGCCAAGCATGGTGGTATGCGCCTGTAATCCTGACTACTCAGGAGGCTGAGGCAGGAGAATTGTCTGAATCAGGGTGGCAGAGGTTTCAGTGAGCTGAGAATGTGCCATTGCAGTCTGGCCTGGGAGACAGAATGAGATTCAGTCTCAAAAAAAAACTAGCTATGAAAATATTTAAATTCCCAAAAATGTGAGCAAATCCCTCTCCAAGTTGATTTTCCCCATTGTTATTTAAATACCAAACCAAACCAAAAATCTTACAATCTAAGTCTAAATGGTAAATAACTGTTAAGACTTCCAAACTGTAAAAGGAACTCATTTTATTATGTAAGTACACAAGTGTTTTGTTAACAATAGTCCTTTGCTACACTGAAACACTGTAAAAATCCTGTTGGTATAAAACCACTATACAGCCAAAAGCTCCTAACTCTGTCCAAAGACTGTAATCCTCTGAATAGAGTCCTTTCACACAGCAGCTGCTGTGAACAACGCTGGTTTCCAGGGCAAAGCCTCTGTATAGTTACTAACTCTTCCCTAAAACCTTCTCGCAAATGTGACCTTACAACTCAATAAGAGAGACTATTTTATAGACTGTTCTGATAACATCTGTGAAACATGAGCTATGATACTGTATTCTGGTGCTTTATTTCTTAGCACCCATTAATAAATTTTTATGGATACTATAGTCAACCACTAGTAAAACTCTTATTGATAAGAACTTATGACATAATTTTAAAATTTCACCTCTTATTATAAAATAATCTGATATAAATGAGGGGTTGAGAAAAGCTAATGGCTTAAATTAATCCCATCATAGAAGCTAATAATAGATTCCTTCTTGCCTAATTACAAATGTCTAGGTAATTCTAAAAATTGAGAAGCAACACTCTTCCAAGAAAAAGTTCAATTTTAGCTCTCTTTGCATAAGAATTTCAGTACAGATAATTATAACCTACCAACATCTCATATATAGTCCCTGCAATTAATTCATGAAATTATAATTTAAATACTTTTGAAGAACTTGGTTTTATAAAAAATGCTTTCATAAATAAGAATCCAAGAGTTGGCTTTCCCTGAAGGATCCTTAACTAGCTATAAATAAACTAACAAAAGATACCTCTTTAACCCAAACTATCAAACATTATATTTTTTTCCCATAGTAACCTCCAAAGTTAATCTTAAGCAAATAGAATATATTGAAAGGGCAGCAAGATATAACGATCAATTTTTTTTTAAATTAGTTCCACTATCTTGGAACAGTATTTTGTTTGGCTGATGAGATGTGCCTAATTGAAATTCTACTACACACAACAGATTTGACATAATGTTGGTTAATGAGGAAAGTATACAAAGATGATGATGTGCAAGAGAACTTTAGTTTACTGAATGTCTAAACACCTCACCTCAAGCTCTGATCACTTCTTTTTTTTTTCTGAGATGGAGTCTCGCTCTGTAGCCCAGGCTGGAGTGCAGTGGTGCGACCTCGGCTTGCTCCAACCTCCACCTCTCTGCAACCTCCGCCTCCCGGGTTCAAGTGATTCTCCTGCCTCAGCCTTCAAAGTAGCTGGGATTACAGGCGTGCACCACCATGCCTGGCTGATCACTCCTATTTTTATTTATCAAAAGGTAATAGTAAACTATAAAGTCTCTCAAGATCCTGAAGATGGAAATGCTATATAGCAAAAAAAAAAAAATTGGATGAGTATCTGCTACATAAACAATACGTCCTGAGGCCTGCAGAAGAGAGTAAAATGACCAAGTAAAAGAATATTATTTTTCAGGGCCAGGTACAGTGGCTCACTGGGAGGTCAAGGTGGGCAGATCACCCGAGCTCAGGAGTTTGAGAGCAGCCTGGCCAACATGGTGAAACTCTGTCCCTACTAAAATTACAAAAATTACCCAGGCATGGTGGTGTGTACCTGTAATCACAGCTATCTAAGGAGGCTGCGGCACGAGAATCACTTGAACCTGGAAGCCACAGGTTGCAATGAGCTGAGATCGCACCACTGCACTAAAAAGAAAAAGAATATTTTCCAAACATATTCCCTAATGACTAAAGTAAATCCAATTTGTGTACTTGTGAACTTTAAACACAACAAAATTGCAGACAGTTTAAATAACTAAATGCTAACAAAGTCTTACCTTTTGTCTTCTGGCCTGAAAATCTGTGACATCTATCCCACTCCTATTAAGAGGCTGAAAAAAGAAAATACTATTAGAATAAATAGGGAGTTATAAAAAGTATACATATATTTTTTGAGACAGAGTCTCACTCTGCCTCCCAGGCTGGACTGCAGTGGTGCGATCTCGGCTCATTGCAATCTCTGCCTCCCAGGTTCAAGCAATCTTCCTGCCTCAGCCTCCCAAGTAGCTGGGATTACAGGCATACGCCACCACACCCGGCTAATTTTTGAATGAAAAATATGTTTTAAAAAGGTTTAAAATTCAACTTACAGAATTTAGAGGAGAAGAAACAACAGATGGAATTCTTTTTGCATCCTGTTAATGTTGAAAAAATAAAATTAAGATTTTTTTCACTAACAGCAAGTTTTGTTACACTCCTGTATTAATTGCGATTTTTAATATTTACCGCTAAAGGGCTTGACATCTTCTCTAAAGACTGCAATATTCGCCGAGCTGTTGAACTGGTCACACCATAAGATTGTGCACTGAGTTGCTTAGCTTTCATCTGTCTTCTAACTGGTGCCTATGAAGTAAACCCTAGATTATTTGTTGCAACATAAAATCTAAGGCACATATTTCATGCAATGAAAATATTTACAAAATAGAATGGATGCCCAAAGTGAAACAGGATTTAATATGTTAACAGCAATTTATCTCTGGGTGGTATCATTAAAAGTTAAACTTTTTTACGTCTTTATCGGAAATTCAATTCTCTGCTGGAGAAATTACCTTTACAATAATAAAAGAATGATAAGACAGCATACACCATTCTAAAGAAAAGTCTGTCAGTTATGTCACATGGGATAAATGGGGCAACTGGAAAAAAGTTCTAGTATTACCTTAGATCCATTTATCCATAATATTTAAATCAAAGAACATTAAATTAATGAAAAATTAAGACATCAGTTATCCTAAGCATTAAATAACATTTAATTAGAGTAAATTCCAAGATGACTAAACAAAGAGATGGTAGATTCTACTGCAGTGAATATCTAAAATTTTAATACTAATGACTTGTTTCTCAAAAGTTAATATCACGAAAAGAATATTTTAAAATAATCAGGCTATTTCTTAATACATGACATTTTAAGTTTCTGAAAACTGGAGTCTGGAAAAAACCTTATAAAAAAATAGGCAAGTACCCTTTAATACACAGGCAATGTTTACAAACTGCAATAAAAAACACTTTCTTTTCTCAAGAATGCTTTACAACATTCCAACAAGTGGCTACCGTGAAAGCAGTAATTTAGCAATAATGTTTTTAAAAGATACTATCACAACCAATATATAATCCAGTTTTTATAAACTTATAATATCTGAAAAAATTGAACTATACTATAAATACTGTTTCTCTATGAGACAGCAAACAATCACTACATTTTCAGAGTAGCTACAATATAATATGCTACTTTAGTTATTAAGAACTTAGTGCTTATTAACAACTGCTAGCCAACCAGAAGCTTTGGCAAAGATGAGGAAACATTAAAATATTCTCCAGGAAAATATGATAGTCTGTCTTGTCACTAATCAATAAAATGGAACTAAATTAGAGAATCTTTAATATGTCTCCCAACTCTCATACTCTAGAAAAGAAAAAGCAAGTAGATTTCATCCTAAATGTCAATTATAAATATTTGGAACCCTGTGTTGAAAAGGATTCTAAGAGTATGTCAGGACTCAGCATTAAAACTATAGGACTTAAAACTAGCAGTAAGAGAGGAAGTAGACCCATACCCTACACTTAAGACTATTCTATCAATCACAGGCTTACCTTATTTTAACTTCTACTAACATGCTCAACTACTTCAACTATTTTTGCTCTTATTTTCCTTGTTTGGAGACAAGGTCTGAGCCCTGCTGCCCGGACTAAAGTGCTATGGCATAATCATAGCTCACTGCAGCCTCAAACTCCTCTCCCATCTTGGTATCCCAAAACGCTGGGATTAAAGGCATGAGTCACTGTGTCCAGCCTATTACGACTATTAAAAAAATATTTCAAGAGTACTACAAGCTAGCTTAAGCCTTAGGAAAAGCTCTCTGTGTACTTACACCATTCTGTTAACCCCTTCATTTATAACAGAATGCTGTCCTCCACCAACACTCAGAAACAGGTCTCATAATTACTGTTAGTTACAAATGGGAGAATCCTCTAATTAGGAAAGCAAGTACAACATCTAAAATCAAGACAAAAATCTTCAAATATTGGCATTTCAAAGTCATTGCTGCCAATATACAAAAGTCAGTTGTATATATAAATACAACTGACTTTTGTATTTATATATACAACTGACTTTTGTATATTGAGCTTGTATCTTGCGACACTGTTAAACTCACTTATTATTAGTTGTGGTAGCTTTTTTTTGTAGTTTCTTAGGATTTTCTATGTAGATAAGCATGTTAGCTGTGTATAGGAATATCCTTTCCAATCTGTATGTCTTGGTTTCTCTTTTGTGCCTACTGCACTGGCTAGCACCTACAATATGATGTTGAACAGTAGCAGTGATAGCAGACACTCTTGCTCGCTTCTTCATACCATTAAGTATGATGCTAGATGATTTTTTTTTTGTAGATGCACTTTATGAGGTAGAAGGATCTCATCTATTCCTAGGTTTGCTGAAAATTTTTATCATGACTAAATGTTGGATTTTTAAAAAATATTTTATGTATCTATAGAGGTGTTCATATAGTTTTTACTCTTTAGATTGTTTACATAGTAAATCCCATTAATTTTCTTTCTTTTTTTTCTTGAGACAGTCTTGCTCTGTCACCCAGGCTGGAGTGCAGTGGCGTGATCTCAGCACACTGCAAGCTCCGCCTCCCAGGTTCAAGCAATTCTCCTGCCTCAGCCTCCCAAGTAGCTGGGATTACAGGTATGCACCACCGCATCTGGCTAATTTTTGTATTTTTAGTAGAGACAGGGTTTCACCATGTTGGCCAAGCTGGTCTCAAACTCCTGACCTCAGGTGATCCACCTGCCTTGGCCTCCCAAAGTGCTAGGATTACAGGCATAAGCCACTGCACCCAGCCTAATCCCATTAATTTTCAAAAACTGAGTCAACCTTGCCTTCCCAGGATAAACCCCACTTGATCATGATGTAGTTTCCTTTTTAAATTTGTTGGATTACATTTACAAGTATTTTTGTTGAGAAGGTTTGTGTCTATAATTCATGAAAAATAATAGTCTGTTGCTGTCTTCTAATGTCCTTGTCTGATTTTGGTAACAGGGTAATAATGTTGGTCTCATAAAATGTAATGGGAAGTGTTCCCTACTCTTCTATTATACATAAGAGTTTGTGTAGAATTGCTATTATTTATTTCTTAAATGTTTGGTAGAATTCACCAGGAAAGCTATCTGAGCCTGAAGCTTCTTTGCTGGAAGGTATTTTAAATTATGAACTCAATTTATTGAAAAAGACTATTAAGGCTATACATTCTTGACTAATATCAAATAACATGTAAGTTTTATGTATAAGTCTAGCAAAATATGTTCAATATGTGTATGCTGAATGCTACAAAACACTGATGAAAAAATTTACGAACCACCTAAATGGAAAGACATACCATGTTCATGGTTTAAAAGACTCAATTTTGTTAAGATGTTTATTCTCCTGAAATTGGTCTTTAGACTCAAATGCAATCTCAATCATGGCCAGGCACACTGGCTCATATCTATAATCCCAGCACTTTGCGAGGCCAAGGCAGGTGGATCACCTGAGGTCAGGAGTTCAAGACCAGCCTGGCCAACATGGTAAAACTCCTGTCTCTACTAAAAATACAAAAATTAGCCCGGCGTGGTGATGCATACCTGTAGTCCCAATACTTGGGAGGATGTGGCAGGAGAACTGCTTGAACCCAGTAGATAGAGGTTGCGTGAGCTGAGATTGCACCACTGCACTCCAGCCTGGGCACAGAGCAAGATTCCATTTCAAAAAAAAAAGCAATTCCAAAATCCTAGCAGACTGTAGAAACAAACAGGCTGATTTAAAATTTTTATAGAAAAGCAAAGGACCTAAAATAGCCAAAACAAGCTTGAAAAAGAACAAAATCAGAATACTCTTATCACCTAATTTTAACACCTACTGTAAGCCTACAGCAATCAAGACAGTGCAACGTTGGCAAAAGGAAAGACACACAGATCAGTGGGGGGGGAAGGGGGAAACCCAGAAAATCCAGAAATAAAGCCATGTGAATTGGATTTCAACAAAGGTGCAGGTTGGGCATGGTGGCTCATGCTTGTAATCTGAACACTTTGGGAGGCCAACGTAGGAGTATCACTTCAGCCCAGGAATTCAACAACAGGAATTCACAACTTAGTGAGACCCTGTTGCTACCAAAAAAAAAAAAAAAAAATAGCTGGGAATGGTGGTATACGTCTGTGGTCCCAGCTACACAGGAGGCTAAAGTGGAAGGATCACTCGAGCCCAGAAGTTTCAGGTTGCAATGAGCCATGACCATGCCACTGCACTCCAGCCTGTGTGACAGAGTAAGACCCTGTATTAAAACAAAAACAAAGATGGTGCAAAAGCTATTCAATGAACAAGGAATAGTCTTGTTAACAAACGGTTCTAGAAAAATTGCACACCCATACGATGAAAAAAAAAAAAAAAAGAATCTTGGCCAGGCACACCTGTAACCTCAGCACTTTGGGAGGCTGAGGTAGGAAGATTGCTTGAGCCCAGGAGTTGAAGATCAGCCTGAGCAACATACTAACATCCTCATCTTTAATTTTTTTTTTTAACTTTTTAATTTAGAAAATAAAAATGAACCTTGACCAATACCTCATACCACACACAAAAATTTACTCAAAATGAACCATAGGCCTAAATTAAAACCTAAAACTATAAAACTTGTGGAAGAAAATATAAGAGAAAATCTTTCTGACATGGAATTAGGTAAAAATGTCTCAGATATGACACCAAAAGCATGAAACCATTAATACACACACAACACACACACACGATGTCATCAAAAGTAAAACTTCTGCTCTTCAAAAGACACTGTTAAGATAAGCCAGAGAATGGGAGAAAATATTTGCAAAACATGTAACGAAGGACTTGTACCACGAAAAATGAACTCTCAGAATGAATTAATAAGAAAATAACCCAACGTTAAAATGGGTGGAAGATTTGAATAGACACTTCACCAAAGAAGATAGTTCACCAAAAAATAGGCTGATAGCAAATAAGCACCAAATAAACACATGAAAAGACATTCAACATCATTAGTCATTAGGAAAGTACAAATTAAAATCACAAGTGGGGTTACCACTACATGCCTATCAGAACAGCAAAAACAAAAAAACCTGACACCACCAAGTGCTGACAAGGAGGCAGAGCAACTCTTACATTACTGGTCAGAATGCAACCTGGTTTCAGCCACTCTGGAAAACAGTTTGGCAGTTTATTACAAAGTTTACTGTATACTTACCATATGATCCATCAATCCAACTCCTAAGTATTTGTATTTACCCAAGAGAAATGAAAATGAATACTCACACAAATATTCATAGCAGCTTCATTCATAATTGCCAAAAATTGGAAACAACTCAGTGTCTTTTCACTGGTGAATAATAAACCAACTGTACTAACCATACTACTTGGCAATAAAAAGGAACTGTTAAAAGATACAAAACCTTTGGTTGAATTCCTTCACTTCAGAAAAGAAGAAGAAAAAAAAAAGATGCAAAACCAGATGGTTTTCAAATGCATTATGCTACATAGAATAAGCCAGACTCAAAAGGCTACATATGATAAATGTATACAACATTCTGGAAAAGCCAAAACTACGAGAAAGAAAACAGATCAGTGGCTGCCAGAGGATGATGGTAGGAGGAAGAAAGGTTGACTCAAGAGATTCATACGGTAACATTTTGGGGTGAATGTCTGATTAATATTTTGATTGTAGAAGGGGTCATACACCCAATAATGTGTTTTGTTAAAACTCAAATACTCTAAAACAAGGGCAAATTTTAGTATGTGTAATTTTTACCTAATCTACAAAAAAGAATCATCACATTTCTTGAGATACACACATATATCTAATACATAAAATGTTCACTCAGATCTAAAATAATATACCCTAAATGAAAAAAATATAATATATAGCTGGTATTTTCCCAAAGAACATTTTAACAAAGCTAATTTTTTTTTGAGGGCAAAGTAATTTATTGTCAAGTTAAAGAGAAAGAAAAAGGTCATCAACCCTTCTACTGGAACCTACCTGATAAGGTGTATTTCGTAGTTTAGACTGTCTTACAGCAGCTGCTGCCCCACCATATGTTGTTTTTCCAGGATAAAAAGGAGAATCTCCAAGCTGACTGGTCTTAAGGAATGAAGAATTCCCAAGTGACTGCACAGAAGCGCAATGATAAATTATAAGCAATGTGAACCTAGGAGGTGGAGGTTGCAGTGAGCTAAGATCACGCCACTGCACTCCAGTCTAGGCAACAGAGAAAGACTCTGTTTAAAAAAAAAAATTGTAAGCAATAAACACTCAAAACTAATGTGATTAAATCCAACCTAGTTAGTACTCACAGGGGAAAGTGTTCCAAAGGCAGACAAGTTGAATGCTGGTTTTTTTGAGCTGGTGGCAGTGTGCTGTGAGAGTGAGTGAGAACGTTCAGCTTCTGGGGACCACAGAGGTGGCAATGAAGTGTTCTTTGAAACAGCTATATCTAAAACAAAATTACATAATCCATAGTAATAACACCAATACAAGATCCTAGATTTTTATAAATACAAAATAAAAATTACAACTCAGAAAAAAAAAACCCCCGTAAATTTGATTTTACTACCCAAATTATGTACTACCATGTCAAGAATACCTTTATCAGAAGCTCTTGAAGAAAAACCACTGGTAGTTGAGATGTTATCATCATCATGCTGCGAGGTAGAATCTTTAATTTCCTTTACAAGGGAAAATCCTGAACTGCCAATTGGGAATGCCGAGGATGTAGACGGCTGACAGTGTAATGCAGGGGATTCCAACATGGAGAAATTCAGATGACTCCGATGAAGAGAAGGCCTTGTTAACACATCTGGATAATTTGAAGCAGTACTAGTTGTTGAAGGTTCTTAAAAGAAAGCATTAATATTATGAATATACAACTTAATGGTTTAACACAACAAAAATAGTTTTTACTTTAAGAAAACAAACTACAGTATACAATAGCTTCAATTCAAATCACTAAGGTCTCCCATAAGCCCAATATAACATAGTCCTAGGCAAAACAAAGTTCCAACTAACTAAAATTAATTTACCTTGTGTTAAAATAAAGCTCAGAGATCACATACAACTCGAACAGTGATTATATGACCTGCCCATAAAAGAATAAAAGCCACATAAGCAACTCGTAAAATAGGTATAAGTCTGTCCTTCCAGATATAACCCCTAACTAATGTGTATCTCCTCCCAGATATTCTGTATGCATATTTTCCCTAAAACATAATCATGTTATGCATCCTGCTCTATGATCTGTTTCTTCATTTACCAAGATAGTCTTGTTTCTATATTCAAAGCATTCCTTTTAAAAACACTGTGTCAGGGACAGTGGCACACATCTATAATCCCAGCTATTTGGGAAGCTGAGGCAAGATTACTTGAGCCAAGGAGGTCAAGGCTGTAGTGCAATATGATCACATCTGTGAACAGCCACTGCATTCCAGCCCAGGCAACATAGTGAAATGCTTTCTCTTAAAGAAACAAACTACATTGTATTCTATTATATCTTTATAAATATTTATTCAATTGTTCTTCCAATACCCCATATCAAATATACATGCACTGACATGTGCATACTTTTAAGAATATTCTTTCGGAGAAATCTACAGTTCTCCAATTTATGTATGTGAATCATGAGGAGAAAAGTAAACAAGTATTTCTGAGCTATCCACAAAAAATATAATTCAGTACATCTGAAGCTGGGCCCATAAATGAGCTGAAGCAGTTATATGTGGAATTGCTCTGTCACAGCCAAACTGCATGTTCATTTTTGCTTATGACAGATATTAATTTGTGATTCAACGGATTTCCTGACCAAGTTATACTCCAGATGACAAAATACATTTCTCCCACAATCTCCAACACTGAGTATTAACCTTTTCTGATTTCTATTCAATCTAATATGCCAAATGACATCATTGTTTTTTATTTGCATGTATTTAAATAAGAGGGATTCTGAGCATCCTTCCTTATATGCATTGGTCATTTATATTTCCGTTATTGATATAGTCTCTCTTAATAAGATTAATAAGAGCTAATTTTTTAAACTAGTAAGAGCGATGTGATACGATACAATCTTGAAATACAAATATTTTTTTCCAGCTGATTAAACCCATTCAGTTTTTTGATGGTGTATTTTGTAATACAGAAAATAACTTGTACCTTGTTTAGAGTCTTATCATTCTGAGACTATAAAAAATTAAAAAATAACTTTAACCCACATTTTGATAGTTGCTTTTATTTCGATGTCTAATCTTGACTCCCATCTGATACTACTTACAAGGCAGGAGTAAAGGAGGGATTTGGCTTCACTGTTTTTCAAATGGTTACCCTGTTTATAACCTAAGGTAATCTCTTAAATAAGCCATCCTTTCCTCAATGATTCAGAAGCCACTGTTACCACATACAAATCATACTAAAACCACACTAACATACTCAATGATAAAAGACTGAAAGATTTTTCTCTAAGACCAGAGGCAAAGCTTCTCACTTTTCCCAGTTCTATTCAACATAGTGTGGTAAGTTCCAGCCCCAGCATTAATTAAGAGAAGAGAAATAAATGACATCTAAATTCGAAAGGAAAAAGTAAAAAATAATGTTTGCAGATGATATAATCTTATATGTAAGTAACAGTAAAGATTCAGGCAAAAAAAGGTATTAGAACAAATTTAGTCAAGTATAGGATACAAAAATCAACACCAAAATAATTGTTTCTATGCACTAACAATGAACAATCTGAAAAGTACATTAAGAAAACAATTTATGGTAGCATCAAAAAGAATAAAAGATTTAGGAATGAACCAAGGTAAAAGGTGTGCACATGGAAACTACAAAATAGTACTAAAAGAAATTAGGAGAGATCCAAGATGGCCGATTAGCAACAGCTCAGGAATGTAGCTCCCAGTGAAAGCGCAGAGAACGAGTGGACGCCGCACTTTCCGACGAATTTTTGTTGCCGACAGACTGGGAGATTCCTGGCAGAGGAGCCACACGGGTTGCCAGTGTGACTCTTTTGGCCGGTGTGGCTGTTTTGCCGGCGCCCAAGCATGGCGCTTCCCGGTGCGGAGTATACGGGATGGACAGGCTCAGCTGGTCCCATCCCCACAAAGAAAACAGCAATTGGAAGCGCTGAGGACTGAGAGTTTTACAGCAAGCACAGCGAACCTGGGAAGGTCCAGCTCTGCGGGGAACGGGCATCCGCCAAAGGAAAACTAAGAAACAGAAAAACTTCATCACCGGGCGGAGAGAGATCCAAGATGGCCACGTAGCAGCAGCTCAGGATTGTAGCTTCCAGTGAAAGTGCAGAGAGTGAGTGGATGCCGCAATTGCAGACGAATTTTTGATGCCCACAGACTGGGAGATTCCTGGCAAAAGAGCCACACAGGTCGCCAGCACGACTCTTTTGGCCGGCGTGGCGCTTCTCGGTGCGGAGTGTACGGGACTGGATGCCCTTTTAGTCGGGCTCAGCCGGTCCCATCCCCACAAGGAAAACAGCAATTGGAAGCGCTGATGATTGAGAACAAGCACAGCTGAACCCGGGAAGGCCCAGCTCTGTAGGGAAGGGGCGCCCCCCAAAGGAAAACTAAGAAACAGAAAAAACTTCATCACCAACAAGCCGGACATCCACTCAGAGACCCAATCTGAGAGTCGGCAATTACAAAGATGACAGGTGGATAAATCCACAGAAATGGGAAGAAACCAGTGCAAAAAGGCTGAGAACACCCGAAATCAGAATGCCTCTCCTCCTACAGGGGATCACAGCTCCCTATCAGCAAGAGAATAAGGCTTGACGGAGGACGAGTATGATGAACTCACAGAATCAGGCTTCAGAAGGTGGATAATAAGAAACTTCTGTGAGCTAAAAGAACATGTTCTAACCCAATGCAAAGAAACTAAGAACTTTGAAAGAAGACTTAACGAAATGTTAACGAGAATGGACAACTTAGAGAAGAATATAAGTGAATTGGTGGAGCTGAAAAACACAACACGAAAACTTCGCGAAGCATGCACAACTTTCAACAGCCGAATTGACCAAGCAGAGGAAAGGATATCAGAGGTTGAAGATCAACTCAATGAAATAAAACGAGAAGGCAAGATGACAGAAAAAAGGGGAAAAAGGAATGAACAAAGTCTCCAAGAAATATGGGACTATGTGAAAAGACCTAATCTACGTTTGATAGGTGTACC
>CAUYQU010045251.1:0-38022 GCA_963574635.1 Cheracebus regulus | reverse complement strand
AGTTTAATTAGATCCCATTATTCTATTTTGGCTTTTGTTGCCAATGCTTTTGGTGTTTTAGTCATGAAGTCCTTGCCTATGCCTATGTCCTGAATGGTTTTGCCTAGGTTTTCTTCTAGGGTTTTTATGGTGTTAGGTCTTATGTTTAAGTCTTCAATCCATCTGGAGTTAATTTTAGGGTAAGATGTCAGGATCTCATTTTTTTTAACTGTTTTATGGGTCAAGTGCAGGCTTGTTACATAGGTAAACTTGTGTCGTGTTGTTTGTTGTACAGATTATTTCATCACCCAGGTAATAAGCTTAGTACTCATTAGCTATTTTTTTCAGATCCTCTTTCTCTTTCCACCCTCCACTCTCTGGCAGGCCGCAGTGTCTGTTGTTTCTCTCTATATGCCCATGTCTTCTCATCATTTAGCTCTCGCATGTAAGTGGGAACATGTGGTATTTGATTTTCTGTTCCTGCATTAGTTTGCTAAGAATAATTGCATCCAACTCCTTCCATGTCCCTGAAAAGGACATGATCTCATTCTTTTTTTATGGCTGCATAGTATTCTATGGTGTATACATAACACATTTTCTTTATTCAGTTTATCATTGATTGAAATTTAAGTTGATTCCCTTGCTACTATGAATAGCACTGCAATGAACATACTTGTGCCTGTGTCTTTTTATTATTTTTTTGAGATGGAGTCTTGCTCTGTCATCCAGGTTGGAGTGCAGTGGCATGATCTCAGCTCACTACAACCTCTGCCTCCTGGCTTCAAGCAATTGTCCTGCCTCAGCCTTCTGGTTAGCTGAGACTACAGGCACCCGCCACCTTGCCTGGTTAATTTTTGTATTTTTAGTAAAGGCAGAGTTTCACCATTTTGACCAGACTCAGGTGATTCCTGACCTCAGGTGATTCACATCCCTCGGCCTCCTGAAGTACTGGGAGTACAGGCGTGAGCCACTGTACCCACCTTTGCATGTGTCTTTATAATAGAATAATTAATATTCCTTTGTATACCTAGTAATATACCTAGTAATGGGATTGTTGGGTCAAATGCTATTTCTGTCTCTCGGTCTTTGAGGAATCACCACACTGTCTTTTGCAATGCCTGAACTAATTTACACTCCCACCAACAGTGTATAAGCCTTCCTTTTCCTTCACAACCTTTGCCAGTATCTGTTATTTTTTTGACTCTTTAACAATAACCATCTGACTAGTGTTAGATGATATCTCATTGTGGTTTTGATTTGCATGTCTCTAATGATCAGTGATGCTGAGCTTTTTTTTTTTTTGTATGATTGTTGGAAGCAGGTATGTCCTTTGCCTACATTTTAATGGAGATATTTTTTCTTGTAAATTTGTGTAAGTTCATAATAGATGCTAGATATTACCTTTGTTGGATGCACAGATTGCAAAATTTTTCTCCCGTTCTGTAGATTGTCTGTTTACTCTATTGATGGTTTGTTTTGCTGTGCAGAAGCCCTTTAGCTTAATTAGATCCTGTTTGTGAGTTTTGCTTTAGTTGCAATTTCTTTTGGCAACTTTGTCGTGAAATCTTTGCCTGTGCCTATGTCCTGAATGATATTACCAAGTTGTCTTCCAGAATTTTTGTAGTTTTGCATTTTAGATTTAGGTCTTTAATATAGCTTGTGTTAGCTTTTGTATATGGTATAAGGAAGGGGGTCCAGTTTCAATCTGCTGCATATGACTACCAGGCTTCCCAACACCATTTATTTAATGAACAATCATGTCCCCATTGCTTGTTTTTATTTGGTTTGTCAAAGATCAGCTAGTTGAAGGTGTATGGTCTTATTTCTGTGTTCTTTATTCGGTTCCATTGGTCTATGTGTCTGTTCTTATACCAGTATCATGCTATTTTGGATACTGTAGTCCTGTAGTATAGTTTGAAGTCAGGTAGTGATGCATCCACTTCTTGATCATGGTGTATAAGTTACTTGGTGTGTTGCTGGATTTGGTTTGCCATTGCTTTGTTGATGATTTTTACATCAGTGTTCATCAAGGATATTGCCCTTAATTTTCTTTTTTTTCATTTTGTCTCTGCCAGGCTTTGGTATCAGGATGAAGCTGGCCTCAAAGAATCAGTTAGGGGGGAGTCCTTCCTTCTCAATTTTTAAGAATAATTAAGAATAATATCAGCATTTTTTGTTAGGTAGGCTATTTCTTACTGATTCAATTCTGGGTTCTGGGCTTTATTTGGTTGCAGGCTGGTAGGCTATTTATTACTGATTCAATTTTGGAGCTTGTTATTGGTCTGTTGAGGGATTCAGTTTATTCCTGGTTCAGTCTTGGGAGGATGCATGTCTCTAGAAATTTATCCATTTTTTCTAGATTTTCTGTTTTCTATGCCTAGAGTTGTTCATAATATTCTCTAGTGGTTATTTGCATTTCTGTGGTGTCAGTGATAATATCTCCTTTGTTGTTTCCAATTGGGTTTATTTGGGTCTGCTCTCTTTTCTTCTTTACTAGTCTAGCTGGTGGACTATCCATTTTATTAATTTTTTCATAAAACAAGATCTTAGATTCATTGATCTTTTGACTGCTTTTTTTTTTTTGTTTTGTGCCTCAATCTCCTTCAGTTCAGCTCTGATTTTTGTGATTGCTGTCTTCTGCTAGCTTTGGGGCTGGTTTTCTTTTGGTTCTCCAGATCATTTAGTTGTGATGTTGAGTTCTTTCTAGCTCTTTGCTGTGAGCATTTAGTGCTGTAATTTTCTTCTTAACACTACCTTAGCTGTGCCCCAGATATTCTGATACTTGTCTCTTTATTCTCATTAGTTTCAAAGAACTTCTTGTATCTAGGAAGTAATTAACTTGCTTTTTGGTTTTACAGGCTTATAGGTGGAAGGGACTTGCCTTGTCTCAGATGAGACTTTAGAGTGTGGACTTTTGAGTTAATGTAGAAATGAGTTAAGAATTTGTGGGATTATTGGGAAGGAATGATTGGTTTTGAAATGTGATAACATGAGATTTGGAAGGGTCCAGGGCTGGAATTATATGGTTTGTCTGTGTCCTGATGCAAATCTCATCTTGAATTATAACTCCTACTGTTCGCATTTGTTGTGGGAAGTACTCAGTGGGAGGTAATTGAATAGGGGAAGGTCTTTCTTGTGCTATTCTCATGAGAGTGAATAAGTTTCATTAGATCTGATGGTTTTAAAAAGAGGAGTTCCCCTGCACAAGCTCTCTTTCTCTTTGCCTTTTGCCAACCATGTAAGATGTGACTTGCTCCTCCTTGTCTTCTGCCATGATTGTGAGGCCTCCCCTGCCACATGGAACTATTTGTTCATTAAACCTCTTTGTCTTCTCAGTCTCGAGTATGTCTTTATCAGCAACATGAAAACAGACTAATACAGCCTCAGAGTGCTTATTTTAAGTCTGTAAATATACAGGTATTATAAAAACTATTTTATTCTTTTAAGAAGAAATTCTCAATTTATCCTCTACTTAAATCTTGTTCTAGAAATTTGAGGTTTAAGCCTTATAAAGATGATGCTATACTAGTTAAGTGCTAAAAAGTCCCCTTCTAGCAATTCAAATCTTATAATTGCTTTGTCATAAATTCTGTAATTAAAAATCAACTTTTATTTTATTTGACAAAAGTATTAAAGTAAATTTAGAATTACATTTTAAATTAGTGAAGATTTTTTGTTAGTGTGATTAGATCTTTAGCTTAACTTTAACATCAAACAGTGGTACATTAATGCTTAATTTTACTAAAGTTAAGTTATAATTAATTTTGGATATCCTATTTATTAAGTGACTATTGTATGTTTCCTAGAAAAGTTTTCTTTTCCATTGTTCTTTATCTTCATACAGATTCTATCTGCAATCCATATTAAGAAGAATAATCAAAGTGAAGAGATATACTTTGCAAAATTGAGGTTAACATTATTTAACAATAAAAGTATTGATTTTACCCAAATGATAAGAGATATAATTGATTCAAATTTTCCCCTGACCCTTAAAGAATCAATAAAAACATGTAAAAGCATAAATATACTGGGAATATATTTATAAGTGTACTGGGAGCAGTGACAGTGTTGATTTGTATGACATTTATATTGTATTATGTATCAGCACAAAATTATTATAAGTTGAAATAATAAGGATGTCACTAAATAACAGCAAAACACATCTGCATTAAGATATATCTTGAAAGTTTCCTAAAATTATTCATATTCTACTTAATTAACAGTTTATGAAAACTTCATTTGCATAAAAAGAGACAAAATGTTAAACATGAAAATGCTTGTTATAATGAGCATCATCTTTTAATCATTCAAAATTGTACCTTTTTCAAAATGTAAATATGGCTATTATAATTTTGGCCAAGATGTTTCCAGTGTATTAGCTTGAGATTTCTGGTTCTGATCATCATACAGGTTAAACTTACCCTTATCCTGTAAACTATAGAATTGGATAAAATATGTTTTCTGGTACTGGGCAACAGACAGCATAGTTCTTTGAGAAAAGAGGAATACGTTAGGTGAGTGCTATCTTTATCTTATTTTTTTGCATGAGGGCACATTTGAAACAGCAGAGGCAAGTGGAACTCAGAATGTAGTGGTCTTGCTGGGTGGAGGAAATAGAGAAGTTCAGGACTGCTGAAATGGATGGGATTCACAGAAAAAGGTAATGGTGCAGAGTGAGCTACACAGAGAAATGGCCACATAAATTTTTTTGAGTCTCCCTGGCGTCTTTAGCCAAAGATTAAATTTCACATGCCCAGCATAAGTATGTGCTAATCCTTGCAGAAAGCAAGTACCTATGAACTGTGAGATGAATGGAACGTCTAGAGGTCACATATATTGGAAGATAGATTTCTGAGCTGCCAGAATGGAGAGAACTGTTATGAGGTTCAAGATCTGCTATCCCAAAATATGACACCTTGGCATTTGAAAAAAACAGCAGAAGCAGGAGGGTCACTCTCACCTTTTCCTTGCCATTATTCCTGAAGCAAATCATAAAACCTTCATTCCACAGTAACTTTTTATATACTCAGAATAAAGAAACATCTTATTCTCTAAAACAGAGATGTAAAACAGAATCTGAACAAACACGATTTGCTAAGTTCCTCCCAATTTATTACCGTTAGATTTTCCTCCCTTGCAATCATACTTCTCTACAACTGTTCACACTTCATCAAAATTAGCATAAAGATATGTAGGTTTCTCTATTTCTTTGAACCTTCATTTCTAGAGGCCTCTATCAGGGAAAAATTACATTAAATACATATTTATGCTTTTATTAATCTGTCTTTTATTATAGGTGTCTTTGCCATAAACCTAGCAATGAGTGAGGAAATAAATATTTTCTTCCATACAACTGACAGGAAACACCAAGAACTCACTTAAAATTTCAGGACATTTACTACCAATAAATAGGGTTATCTCAATCTAAGGGTATGGGCTACTATAGACACATTCAGTCAAATATTAAAACACAAGCTTTGGCAGTATTAGGGTGAGCCACAGTTTGTTAGCTTTCTTCCAGAACTAATAATTATAAACAGGAAAAAGCAAAATTCCTGAAGACAGGTAAGTAAAAACAATGCAAATTGAGGCTAAGAATTTACAAAAAGACTCTAAAAACCATAAACAGAGCTTCAGTGTTTTTTTTAAATTGCATTTTAGGTTTTGGGGTACATGTGAAGAACATGCAAGATGAACCTGGAAAGCATCATTCTCAGCTTCAGTGTTTTATAGGACGATATCACACAGTATAATAAACATTTAATCTGAGATTTAGAGGAGAGAAGAGAGATAGGGACAGAAAAAATATTGAAGAGACAATACCTAAATTTCATTTTCCAATTTGAGGAAAATATTGACACGCAGATTCCAGAAAATCAATGAACTCTAAGTTAGAAATACATAAAGATGATCACAAGTAAGCCTATCAAAATAAAATTTCCAAAATAAAGATAGTGGAAAAGCCATTCAAAAGTACTAGAGAAAAAAAAAGATATACCCAGTTGGATAACCCAATTATATTCAGAAAAATATAAGGATAAGAGTAACGAGAGACATTTTAAAGTTCTAAAATAAAAGAAATAATCTATAATTGTATATCCAATAAAATATATTATGAAAATGAATGCACAATGAAATATTTTCAGATTTAACAAAGGGTCAAGAAATTTGTCACCGGTAAACCTGTCTTACAAGAAACAGTAATGTAAGTTAATCATGCTAAAGAGAAGTGTTATAATAAGGGCACTTGAACATAGTTGAATGATGAGGTTTGAATGAGGTACATGGATAAGGAAATGTAACATTTCTCCACATTTCTTAATTTGTTCAAAATACAATTGCTTGATTAGAGTAGATATAATAAATTTGCACTGAGGTTTTTTTTCAGGATATGTAAAATTAGATGTATACTAGTGAAACTGCCTTTGCAAAAATCATGAAAGAAATCTGACATAGAAAAATTATGACAGTGAAAGAAATGTGACCTAACTGAATCCACCTTGCTTCTAACCTCCAAGCTTCCCTTATTTATTTCTAGGCATAGGCAACTAGGAAGGGATTTAGTTTATAGTTTAAAACAATTGTAATAATAGTTGATTCCTGAAACTAATCTCCTCCTTACTCAGGAACCCAAATTGCTTTTGTAAAACTAAGAAATTAGCCACAAAGTTAAAATTGAAGTTCAAGGGCCATATTTTCAGAGGTCACAAGATTTATAACATTCCCAGTTGCTCCTATGGATAACATCACCATTGTAAAACCTAAGAATGATGTTTGAGGTATTTTTCAGACTGCATTTTGATAGAAGAACTGGTACCACCTGAACCCATACCAAGAAAATGGCTTATGTGGTCATGTAACCCCCACCCGAGAACTGACTCAGTGCAAGAAGACAGCCTTACTGCCTATAATTTCATTCTCAACTCAACCAATCAGCATTCCCCATTCTCTAACTCCTTGTTTGCCAGACTATCATTGAAAAACCCTTTTCCTGAGGTAAAGGGTTCTGAGAACTGGGAAGGAATCTGGAGCTAGATAAAAAAGACTAACAACCTGAATAAAGAAATTCTCACTTACTCAAACTTTGGTATAGACACATAGTCTTGACTATTTTTAGTATTTCATTCTGTGGTTCTTGTCATGTTTAATTTTAATCATGAAAATAGAACTCAAGTTTCACATCTAAACTTGTGAAACAGAAGAAAAAGAAAAAAGACAGCCATAGAAAGAGCTGAGGAGAAAAGGAATTGGGTCCTTGGCAGGAGCAGGAACTCAGAATCAAAATATCTGTCTTAATTAGGGACTTTAGAAATTCACAGAAATGTTGAAGAGGTCATTGAACTTCCAATAGAAAGTAGATAGATGGATGTATCTTATTTTGTTTAAATTTTAAAAATCATGGTAACATTGGCTTGATCACATTTTATTGACTAATTCATTATATGTCATAAATTAACCAATTACTGTTAATTTGCTTCAACTTAACAGATATTTAGATTTAGTAACATCTTCTACTCTTTCATTAATTTAGGCATTTACCATTTTGTGAGAGGCTGCTATGGGTAGATGTTGTAGAGAATTAACTGAAACAGAATTCTTCCAATAATAGACATACTTTATCATATAGAATATTCCATAATCTTATTGAATGATAATACAGACAAAAATAATTCAGAGGCATGAAGAGGGACAGATAAAAATGTTATGGGTATTTATAGGAGAGAGAGCTCACTTCCAGGAGATCTTAATAGAAAACATAAAATTTGCATTGAGCCCTAGATAATAGGAATAATTTGAGCATATGGGAATAGGGTGATGACAAGAAATTCATTTAGAGGAAGGAGGTACAAAAGAATGGACACAGAAAAATACTGGGTGAAAATGAAGAATACCAACTTTTTGTGGGTGAGGATTGGGGGAACTTCTAGAACTCTTCTTCAGCAACATAAATGATTTAACAGTGTGCTGAATATTTTGTGTAAGAATATTTAAGTTACCTTTGTGTAAGGATATTTTATGTAAGAATATTTAAGATACCTTTGCCAAAGTCCTTAAAGAACAGACTTGAATTAGGAGTATTGCTGAAGAAAAGGCCTGTGGGGTGGTTACATGTAGGGACTATTCCAGAAATAGAATGTACAGAACAAGGTAATACATGGTTTTCTCATTCACAGTTAATGCCACCAAGACTGTCACAATTGTTGAAGGTGAATCATAGAAATCATTTTAGATTTGCCCTTTCCTTTGTCTCCCATAATTAATCCCATTAAATAGATTCTGAATTTCTCTACTCCTCTCTATTTTCCACAGTACCATCTAGGCCTCTCTCATGGATAATGACATTAGCCTCCTAATCCTTACCAGCTTAAAAATAAAACCTAGCTGAAGTTACGTAATTCTCCATTGTAAATATATCCACAATGTGCCATTATACTAACAATAAAATTAGAATTTCTAACTATGGAGTACAAAGCCCAACATGATCTGGTTCATGTGATTCTATAATTCCTTTCATGTGCTCACTTATCATATTCTACCTATATGGGTGCTTTTTGTATTCTAGCACATCTCAAGCCTTTCCCCTCTTCTGGGACTTTGCATTTGTTTCTTTGGATGAAATGTAGCTCTTTTTTAGCTTTGTTGCATGGCAGGCTCTGACTCACACTTTAGTTGTTAATTTAAATGTTACTTGTTTAGAGTCATTCTCCCTGATATTTTACCTAAAGTACCCCCTTATCTTAATCAATTCTGGCTGCTATGTCAAAATACCATAGACTGCATGGCATAAACAATAGACATGTATTTCTTTCAGTTTTGGATGCTGCGAAGTCTAAGCTCTAAGTGTCAGCAGAGTTGGTTCTTGGTGAGGGCCTGTTTCCTGGCTTCTAGGTAGCCACCTTCTTACTGCATGCTCAACATGGCCTCTCCTCACTGTGTGCATGTGGAGAGACAGATAAATTTCTCTCTCATCCTTATTTGATTTATTTTGTCACTAACAACTTTCCAAGGACCCCACCTCCTAACACTATTGCAATAGGGTTAGAACTTCAACCTATGAACTTTGCAGAAGGATGGGGGTGCACACAACCCTCCATAATACATACATACATACATACGGAGTGGTGTCATAGACCACTCCGTATGTATATATGTATATACATATTTTGTTCTCTATCATATCAAATTGAGAATTATTTTATGGCAATTATCACAATTATCTCTTCGATATCACTGTTTTCTTCTTCTTGGCAATGTAGCAATCTGAAACTGCCTTTGTTTATATATTTGCTGACTTGCTTATTTTTCTACTAAAATACAGCGTCCATGTGTTGTCCTTATTTATATCCATGGACCTAGAAAATTACATAGCACATAGGAATTGTTCATTAATTATTTTTTACATTAGTAAATATGTTATTCTAATAAACAGGGAAAGTTACTAAAAGCTACTATAACATGTCCTGTCTGAGTTACTAGGGTAATCTGTAATGAAACTGAAAAAATGTCGATAAAAGTTCATTAGGTAGGGAAAATAGCAAGCTAAATTTGAGGGGTACAAGTTAACACGATTTTAGCACATAAGTTTTGGAAGTGTGGGAAGCACTGTGGGGATATAAAGGTACATAACGCATGTTTCTGTTCCTAGTATTTCCCACTTAGTCCCTCATAGCTGGATATGTATTGGTCATTTTTCTGATGCACTGGGTCCTAGATGCTCAGAAGACCCTAACCAAGAGTGATCTCATGGCATATAAGGGAATTCAAATTTCAGGACTCAAGTGTGTACATCAGGGTCTAAGCAGAAAACAGATGGTCTACTCAAATAGGTTATGTAAGTAACCATATAAAAAATGTGGACACGGTTAATGAAAATCAATATGGGATAGTAAAACACAGTGGGACCTGTCGCAATGCATAAGCCTGCAAGGCTAACTGGAGGGAGTAGTTGCCTAAATGCACTTACCTGCTATTCAGCAGATAAAAATCTCTCAAAATAACCCCCTACATTTTACCTCTGCTATCCCTGGTAAGTGACTGATACTGCTTATTGGCCAACCGCACCAGAAGCCAAAGGGCAAAAGAACCTGTGGCTTTATTCTACAAAGTTCTACTTCCTTAAAGAGAAAAAGAGTTAAATAGCAGAAAGTGTTAATATTTTGACCTCATAAATATTCACATAAACTAGAAAATAGGTCTGGTACATAGTAAGTCTTCACTAAGCATTTTAAAAAAATGAGTAGGTATCCCTCCCCTAGCCCTTCACCCCATAACAGACCCCAGTGTGTGATGTTCCCCTCCCTGTGCCCATGTGTTCTCATTGTTCAACACCCGTCTATGAGTGAGAACACACAGTGTTTGTTCTGTTCTTGGTCAGTTTGCTGAGAATGAGGGTTTCCAGATTCATCTATACCCCTACAAAGGACACGAACTCATCTGTTTTTATGGCTGCATAGTATTCCCTGGTGTATATGTGCCACATTTTCTTTATCCAGTCTATCATTGATGGGCATTTGCGTTGGTTCCAGGACTTTGCTATTGTAAACAGTGCCACAATGAACATATGTGTGCATGTGTCTTTATAATAAAACAATTTATAATCCTTTGGGTATATATCCAGTAACGGGATTGCTGGGTCAAATGGAATTTCTATTTCTGGATCCTTGAGGAATCACCATACTGTTTTCCTCAATGGTTGAACTAATTTACACTCCCACCAACAGTGTAAAAGTGTTTCTATTTCTCCACATCCTCTCTCAACACTGGGAGAAATGTCTGATGTAGGTGACAGGGGGATGGAGGCAGCAAACCACCATGGCATGTGTGTACCTGTGCAACAATCCTGCAAGATCTGCACATGTACCCCAGAACTTAAAGTACAATAAAAATAAAAATAAAAAATGAAAAAATGAGTAGGTGCATGATTGCAAATAAGATGTAATGAAACATGGGAAAGTTACTAAAAGCTATTACAAGATATTCTGTCAGAGTGCCCAGGAGAAGGGTGATATCTCAGAGTATATCTTAGCATATCTCAAAAGTGGAAATTATCTAGAACAATTTCTTTTTCATTACCTGTAACTATTTCAGTAATGCATTTTTGCAGTTACCAGTTACAGAATGCCTGCTATGTGCAAAGCATTATTCTAAATCCTTTACAACTCAGTGAGGCAGAAATATGAAGAAAAAATATTCTTTGTTCAAGATTGCACAAATGCCAAGTGTTGGACTGTGACTAGAACTCACATCATTCCAATTTCAAAGTTAGTGCTTTCACCATGGCATATTGCCTCCTTGTACTGTGAATCATCTATGTATTTTCCCTTATAGTAATTATTTCCCAAATTATTGTATTAGTACCATAACCCTTTTCTTCTATAAAATCAAAGATTTAAATGAGGTGATTTCCAAGATTTATGCCAATTAGGAGATTTGATGCATTTAGGTAGGTTAAAATTATTTGTGTGATATTGCAGTGTAAGAACATGACTAAAAATTTGAAGATGAAACATAAAATAGTGAGGGAACACAAAAACAGTAAATAATGGTTACTCCTTGATATAACCTATATTTCTGAAGAGATATTTAAGAAGGAAACTCCAAAAGCTAAGTCAGTAATATGTTTACTTCAGAAGAAAGGATTACATTATAGTGTGGATAATGTGTTCTTGCAGTTTAAACTGCTTTTTAACTGTATTATTTATCACATATGCAAATAAGCTACTTAATAATGAAATAGATACCAAGTTTGAATCTCATTGAAGCCTGTCCTTTTATTATACATATATCCTGAGTTGTGGTAATGTGATATTATGGGATCTAAGAGATTCATGGATCAAACAGTGTTTTAGAGCTTATAAAATATGGGAATATTTCAATATTTTCTCATGTACATTAATGTGAGTAAAAAGAAAAAAATATTAACTTTTTCTATACTCACACAACACTTATGACACAAAATCGGGGTTTTAACTACACCAACTAATTATCCAACTCTTCAGACATCAACTGGGTGTCCTACAATTCAATTATGACACTAACTACCTAGAGTTTATGCAGACCCTGCAGGTTAAAGGCTCAGTCCCACAAGACTGTCCACAAGACTTCCCCCAACTGCAGATGCCAACTGCCAAGTAATATGTTCCCAAATCAACCACACTTCTGTCTGACTTGGCTACAACTTGAGAGTTCCTATGACACCCCCTCTCAGGTTTAATAATTTGTAAGCTATAATGGCTCACACAATTAAGGAAAACACTTAATTAGTGATTTATTATTAAAGATAAGACAAGAGGTATAGATGACTCCAGATGAAGAAATGCAGAGAGCAAGATCCAGAAGGGTCCTAAGCATGGGAGCTCTGTCCCTGTGGAAGTGCAGCATGCTCCTGGCACAA
Organism: Cheracebus regulus; assembly: GCA_963574635.1. Lineage (NCBI taxonomy): Eukaryota > Metazoa > Chordata > Mammalia > Primates > Pitheciidae > Cheracebus > Cheracebus regulus. Next base: position 25,649 of record CAUYQU010045251.1, on the reverse strand, counting down.
GGATATGTTCACCAACCTAGAAGCTCTCAAATCCCAATATTTTGGGGACATTATGGAGTTTCTTCAATGTAGGCATAACTGATTATTAACTCAATCTTTCCCCTCTGTCTTTCCCATGCAGGATGCTGGGGTAGTGCTGAAAGTTTATAGCTGCTAATTGTAGCTTTCTGGAGGCCAACTCCCATCCTGAAGCTATCCATCTCATTAGAACAAAAAAGTGCTCCAGTTACCCAGAAACTTTCAAAGTACTTAGGAGCTCTTTCCCAGGCACTTCTATACCCATATCACCTAGGAAATTACAAGAGTGGTAGGAGTTCTGTGTCAAGAACAGGGGACAGAAAACACATATAAATTTGCTATTATGTCACAGTGAGTCATGAAAAATTTCAGAATTGATCCAAAAATAAGATAGGTCTGTGTTTAAATGTGGGCTTTGCAGTTTTTAAGCCCGTAATGAAGGACATTTTACTAAACACTGAGGACACTTTATTCAGTTTTTGTGAGGATAAGGATATAAAGGTTATGTACATACTTAGGTCAGTGATTTGTCTACAGAATATACTCAATAAATGGTGATTAAATTATGATTACTAATAAAAATGTGAATATCATAAACATTATAATATATACATTCTTATTATTTAGCATTAAGTCTTACAATGAAAGTTAGTTTCCATTTGTTCTGAATTCAGCTAAGCCACTGAGTGGCATTATATATTTGGGTCTATAATTTACTCAAATATGATTCAATCATTACTCTAATGCTTTTTAAAAATGTGTTAACTAGCATGCTCTCTCACAGATAAACACAAAGAAACCAACCAGTAACTCTAGAGTTCATAAGATGTCTAAGTAAATCTCTCTGAGTTCTCTTTCCAATACATGTAGCATTAGAAGCCAAAAGAGATAGGTAGAGCTCTGTATATGTACTTATTAGTCAGGAGTCCCCAGAGAAACAGAACAACTAAAATGAATACATATCTATTGTCTTCTTTATAACAGAAGACTTATTGTAAGAAATTAGCTGATGTGATTACTGAGGCTGAGAAAGCCTAAGATTTGCTGTCTGCAAGCTGGAGACCCAGCAAAGCTGGTGATGTAAGTCAGAGTCCAAAAGCCTGAGAACCAGGGGGCTGATGGTTTAAATCCCAGTCGAAGGGTAGGAAAAGATGAAATGTTCGGTAAGGAAAAAAAAAAGTGGGGAGAATTCTCCTTTGTTTGACTTTTGTTCTATTCATTCCTTCAACAGATTATATGATTTCCACCCACTCTGGGGAGAGCAATCTATGGAGAATAGTGAGTTGATTACTAATATCTTCCAGAAACACACTCACAGATATACCCAGAAATAGTGCTTAACCAGATATTTGGGCATCCACTGATCCAATCAAGTTTATACATAAAATTAGTTATCAGAGTATGGTATAATAATTCAAGGTGCATCTCAGAAGACAATGAAATAAAAAAAGGAGCAGCAAGGTAAATATATAATACTCATAACCAGAGGGAGAACACAAGATGCAGAGAATAGGAATTGCCAACATTTGTAAAAAATGATTTAACAAATATTTATGTACTATAAACGTGAAAAATGATTAATTTATTATGAAATAGTATATTCTTATTGAAAATATTTAATTCTTACATATATAAAGCAAAAGGGAGAGGAAAACCCTACTCTCCAAAATCTCATTTTTTGTGTATGTTTGTGTGTGTGTGTGTGTGTGGCTATGTCTATAAAATGAAGTCCAGTTTGTTTTGCATACTTTCAAACGTTTTCATAATTCCAAAGATTATTTTTATGTGTTGCCTGAGTATAATGTAGCCCTCTCCAGATTGTAGCAAGGAAAGTAATTTTCCTGCTATGAGTACCAGTGGAGGCGGTAAGATATTTGTGTGGGGCTAAAAATGTTGTCACTCACATAAAATTAAAACATGCTTCAGATATAATCCTCTTAATTCTGTGGTAAACACTACTGATGTCAGTCATATGCCACTCTTTAGGGTGACACCCAGTGAGCCATGCCCTGCATAATCTTCTCCCCTTGAAAGCTGCGGAACATGTGACGTGTTTCTAGTCAACAGAATATGACAAAGGTGATGGAAGAATCACTCCTATGATTTTATTAAATTTTATAAGACTGTATCCTAATAGACTTGATAGAATTTCTTCAGCTGGCTTTGAAAAGTCAAGCTACCACCGAGTGAAAAGGCCTAACAGAGAGCCATTTTGTAAGAGCTGCAAGTGGCTTTTAAAAGTTGAGAGTTGTCCAGAAATGACAGTCAGCAAGAAAACAGAGACCTCAGCCTACTGCTAAAAGAAATTGAATTTTGTCACGGCCACATGAACTTGGATAAAGACCCTGAAATTCAGAAAAAAATGGAGGCTGGCCAAATTTTGATTGATTGCAGCCCTCTGAGATTCTGAGCAAAGGACCCATCTAAGCTGCACCTGGAATCCAGCCTAAGAAAACTGTAAGATAATAAATGTATGTTATTGGAAGCTGCTGTGGTGTGAATTTTACAGATGACCTCAGCAAATGTCTGACTACACATACCCACTGGATAACTGGACAAACCTGATATTCATCAACAGCTTAGTCAGCGGTGGATTCCACATCATAGAGGTACTTTTCCTTGTTCCTCCATTTAGGTGCTCACATGTAGTGATGGTGAGAATAGTGGGAGTAAGTGAGAGATAATTCAAGTCGGCAACATAATGCACCTACACCAATTTGACTTGCAGGCTCTGCGGTTCTGTCGCACCAAACTCTTTCACAGTGCTGATTTTCTCCCAGAATCCTAAGTGAATGCACTTCCTGGTTACTTTGGAGGCTTTTTAATAAATTCCACGGGTCCATGTAAGTCTGGTGCAACTACAAAACAAAGATCAAGATCTTTTCCAAAGAATGCCGAGCTTTTAACAAATGAAGACAATGAGTTGTTTATTATTCATTTATAATTACAAGTTGTTTTGAGATATAATGTATAAAATTTGTTATTTACTTTTATAATCTTGTCATCAGTTTAAGTTCTTTCAGTTAATCTCTCTCTGACATTCCTAACACTTTAGCTAAAACTTTAATATACATGCAAATAATATATACGTCTTTTACAAGAAAATGGGAAAATGATATACATACTTGCCAGCAATAAATACGATGTAGCATATATCAAGGTTAATATAACTAATATATATTGTATTTTTATTGTCTACAATATAACCCATCGTGAGCATTAAGACACACATACACACACACACACAATTTAGTTTTATCTAAGTTTTGTTACATCTGTTTTCTTCTATTGAAATATATAGTCTAGAAATAAAATTAATATATTATGTGAAAAATAATGTACACTTTCAAAATTCAAGTAATATTCAAGAATATGGAGTAAAGATACACTTCCATTAGAAAGAAATAATATGAGATATTTTATGTACTTTTAGTTAAGTATTGGTTGATCCAGAAGTTGTTAGCTTTCCATTGTCTTCATTTAACAGATACTCCTTTGTAATTATTATTTCTCTGCGCAGACCTCCTTTTACAAATTTAATTTATCCCCTTCCTTTCAATATTTATAATTTTCCTTAGCTCGTTTTGAAATGTTATTTAAGAAGCTTTTGATAAATAACTTTATATCAACTGCTAACAATATCTGAATAGTAATTTTAGTCTCAACTGGTTTTTGTATTTACTTTAAGGGAGGCATATGACTCTGGCTTAATCACAATCCACTGTCTATTAGGAACAGCTGTCAGGATTGGCCAGCATTTGAATTGCAATAAGGAAGTATGATATATTAATTATTTTATATTTCTAGAATGTACTTGTGCATCATCCTAGTATATTTCTGGGAAGGTAATAAAAGGCCCACATTGCTTTCCAGTTTACCTTAGATGAAAATTGTAACTCTGTCACAACTGTCTGAAAATTTCTCTCTGCCAGTCATTGCTCCTTTTACTGGGGTTAGGGGTGGAATTTACTAGTAACAGAAAGAAATCTAATCTCCATACCTTCTCCAAAATTTGAATTGTAATTAATTGTTTAAATCAATAGCTATACAAAACAAATAAACAAAAAAACTCCTAAGAGACCTCATGAAATAAGAACAGAAATCAGTCTCAAAGTACTGCTAGGTGAGGAGCCTAATTTGTGTACTGTAGTTGGATGTGGAATGCACACAGAGAATTGTGATGGCTTTGCAACGTGTCAACCTAGTTTTCCAGAATTTCTGGGAAATTAATACTTCTCAGAATATCATCTATTGAATGTTTTCATTAAAGTAAGCAGCAAGGGATATTCTTGGAAGATTTGAAAGGCAGAAGAGGAACAATGATCATTTTGTAGTTCACAGACTTATTACAGGTCTGCTGACTCACCTCTGCTGTGAAGCAGCAGCTGGGCTTGTGATTGTTCCACTTTTCCCTGGATCCTTCTTCGGTTTCTGTGACCAGATGTATGGTTAGTTCTGTGACAAAGGGCTCCAGTTTCTGCAGTTTATCCTTGTCGCCAAAAACTAAGGAAACAAGAAACCATATAGAATTCATTGTGTTTTTGTGGATTTCTAGTTTATGCTTGTAAGTTCCATCCTGCTCATAACCGTCTCTTTCTGACTGCTTCCCCTGTGGATTTCACATTCCCTCACTGATATGGAGACAGTAGCCTTCCAGAGACAACTTAGTTGATTTTCATAATTGAGTTAGTCAAGTTCTGGTAATGGATCATCTCTCTCTCTTATTCTTTCTCTCTCCCTCTGTCTCTCTCACTCTACCCCTCTGTCTCTGTCTCTCACACACTGTCTCTTTCTCTTCTCTCTCTACCAGTTCTGCTTCTCTTTTTGAACCCTGAAAGATACAAGGTAAAGACAATTACCAAGGAAAACCCTTTCAATATAAAAGGGAGCAGAGAAATTAGATGATATCTAAGATAATATTTAGTCAAATAATGATTATAACAAATAGGGCATCCTTAATTCTTTCTCTGTTTCCAAAAGAGATAAAGAGAGAGAGAGAGAAAGTTGGTTATGTAAAAAAAAATAGAATTAATTTTGGAAGCAAAGCTTAGATAAGGTAAAAAGGGATGAGATCTGTAGAATAAGTAAAAAGGGCAGCCATTAATAGAAATGTGGAATATCATCAATACAAAGTTATCCATGGGGAAAAAAAAGGAAAGGTAGAAAGTATAGGCACAAATTCAGATGTGTTAATAGATTTCAGGGAAGGTAAGGGAGTTTGATTTTGATTGCTCTTTTTTTTCTTAATAAGATGTGAAGCAAGGTTTTCATTTGAGAATAAGGAAGGAGGAAATGGTCAATAAATTGTGAGGAGGAAAAAAGAGATGTGGGAAATATCTTTTGGAAAAGAGACAAAGCAAACATACTGGAGAAGTGTTGTAGTAATGCTAACCAGTATTAAGGAGTTCTTTAATATTAAAGTTCCATGGATTAAAATTGAGACTTGTCAACATAGTTGAATACTTGTCAACAACAGTATTCAGCTACAAAGGACAAGCACAGAGTAAACAGAAAGATGGGCTTATGTAGAGTGTGGCTTTCTAAGGTGTGTAGAGTAGACAATCATAAAGATGGATCAATCAATCCAGATTGATCAAATAGAAATAGGTGGAAATGAGTAGATTGGTTTATAGAGAGAAAATGGTAAAGTTAATAGTTGGGGGTGACTTGGTGGTTGTGATGTGATTAAATAATTAATTGAGTAGATTCATTCAAACAGGTGAACTGGACTAGGTGAATAGGTAAATACGTATTCCAGTAGAAAAATTTACAACAGGCTCTCCAAAAAGGTGGTTGCTGGAGTACCATGGTTCTGAGATAAATTTGCCCTTGAAATCTCTTCTCTTTAACTCAAGTAAAAATTTATTGGATTTGCATACATATTTTTCTTTTACACTTCAAATGTCTATGAATTATTTTCTGGAAAACAATACATTTTCAAATGTTTGCAATTGTTTCACTTAGTGTTGACTGGGAGATTTTCTTTTTTCTTTTTTTGAAATGGAGTCTCACTCTGCCACCCAGGTGGGAGTGCAGTTGTGCCATCTCAACTCACTGCAACCTCTGCCTCCTGGGTTCAAGTGATTCTCCTGTTTCAGCCTCCTGAGTCACTGGAATTACAGATGCACACTACCACACTTGGCTAATTTTTCTTATTTTTTGTAGAAATGGGGTTTTGCCATGTTGGCCAGGCTTGTCTCAAGCTCCTGACCTCAAGTGATCCACCAGCCTTAGCCTTTCAAAGTGCTAGAATTACAGGCATGAGCCAATTTGCCAGGACTTCACTGAGAGATTTTTTATCTATCCTTCATTTTTTTTTCATTTCTTCATTTAATCATTCCTCCTCTCCTTCCTTTCTTTCTCATGTTTCAATAATTCTCCAAACATTCAATGAGCATTTATTATGTACTGAGTAATATACTTGTCACTGCTATTACAACAATAAATTTATAGCTCCAGTAAAATAAACAGGTGATAAAAAGAAAAGAATTGGGAATTTTGGTAAGTAGTACTGTGAAAAAGCAAACCATTCAGCAGATGAGGTGACAGAAGATAGCATTTAAATAAAGGTGTTAGAAAAGCCTTCTCCAAATAGATGATGCGTCATGTTAGAATCCAAGGAATGGAAAGATCTTTATACATGTAGCATGGGAAAGTCTAGGAATTGGAATCAGCTTGGTGGGCTTAAGGATTTGACTGGGGCTTAGAATGAGGCTGGCATAAGTGAGGCTGCAGAGATAGCAGGCTAAGTGTATTAGTCCATTATCACTTTGTTGATAAAGACATACCCAAGACTTACAAAAGAAAGAGGATTCATGGACTCTCAGTTGCACATGGCTCAGGAGGCCTCACAATCATGGCAGAAGGTGAAAGGTATGTCTCACATGGCAGCAGACAAGAGAAGAGAAGGAGAGTCAAGTGAAAGGGAAAACCCTTTAGCAAGCCATCAGATATTGTGAGACTTAGTCACTACCATGACAATAGTATGGGAAAAACTGCCCTATGATTCAATTGTCTCCCACCGGGTCCCTCTCTCAACACACGGAAATTTTGGTAGCTACAAGTCAAGATAAGATTTGGGTGGGGACACAATCAAACCATATCATTCTGCCCCTAGCCCCTCCCAAATCTCACGTCCTTACATTTCAAAACCAATCATGCCTTCCCAACAGTCTCACAAAATCTTAACTCATTTCAGCATTAACTCTAAAGTCCACAGTCCAAAGTCTCATTCAAGACAATTTAAGTCCCTTCCACCTATGAACCTGTAAATAGTAAATCAAAAGCAAGTCAGTTACTTCCTAGATACAATGGAGATATCTAGGATCTAGGAAGTATCTACAGTGGAGACAGGCATTGGGTAAAGACAGAGATTCCAAATGGGAGAAATTGGCCAAAACAATTGGCTACAGGCCCATGCAAGTCCAAAATCCAGTAGGGCAGTCAAATCTTAAAGCTCCAAAATGATTTCCTTTGACTCCATGTCCTACGCAGGTCATAATGATGCAAAAGGTGGATTCCCATTATCTTGGGCAGCTCTGTCCTTGTGGCTTTGCAGGATATAGGCCCCCTCCAGGCTGCCTTCACAAGCTGGCATTGAATGTCTGTGGCTTCCCCAGGTGCACGGTGCATGCTGTTGGTGGATCTACCATTCTGGGGTCTGGAGGACGGTGGCCTTCTTTTCACAACTCCACTAGGCATGCCCCAGTGGGAACTCTGTGTGGGGGTGCCCACCCCACATTTCCCATCCTCACTGCCACAGCAGAGGTTCTCCATGAGTGTCCCACCCCTCCAGCAAACTTCTTCCTGGACATCCAGGCATTTCCATACATCCTCTGAAATCTAGGCAGAGGTTCCCAAACCTCAATTCTTGATATCTGTGCAACTGCAGTCTCAACACCACATGAAAACTGTCAGGGCTTGGGCCTTGACCTTCCAAAGCCACAGCCTGAGCTGTACCTTGGTCCCTTTTATTCATGGCCTGAACAGCTAGGAGGCAGGGCACCAAGCCCATAGACTGCACTCAGCAGATGTATCCTGGACCCAGCCCACAGAAAAACATTTTTTCCTGCTAGGCCTCTGGCCCTGTGATGGGAGGGGTTGCCACAAATTTCTCTGACATGTCCTAGAGACATATTCCCCATTCTCTTGGAGATTCATATTCAGCTTCTCTTTACTAATGCAAACTTCTGCAGCTGGCTTAAATTTCTCCTAAGAAAATGGAATTTTCTTTTCTATAACATTGTCAGGCTGCAAATTTTCTGAACTTCTATGCTGATTCCCTTTTAACAGTGCATGCCTTTAACAGCACTTAAGTCACCTCTTGAATGCTTTGCTCCTTAAAAATTTCTTCCACCAGATACACTAAATCATCTCTCTCAAGTTCAAAGTTCTACAAATATCTAGATCAGGGGCAAAATGCCACCAGTGTCTTTGCTAAAATGTAGCAAGAGTCACCTTTACTCCAGTTCAAAACAATTTCCTCATCTCGGTCTGAGACAACCTTAACCTGGATTGCATTGTCCATATTATTATCAGCATTTTGGTCAAAGCCATTCAATAAGTCTCTAGGGAGTACCAAACTTTCCCACCTTTTCCTTTCTTCTGAGTTCTCCAAATTGTTCTGATCTCTGCCTGTTACCCAGTTCCAAAGTTGCTTTCACATTTTAGAGTATCTTTTCAGCAGTGCCCTACTCTACTGGTACCAATTTACTGGATTAGTCCATTTTCATGCTGCTAATGAGGACACCCAAGACTGGGCAATTTACAAAACACAGAGATTTAGTGGTCTCACTGTTCCATGTAGCTGAGGAAGCCTCACAGTCATGGAAGAAGATGCAAGCCATGCCTCACATGGAGGCAGAATAGACAAGAGAATGAGAGCCAAGTGAAAGGGAACACCCCTTATTAAACCATCAGATCTTGTGAGACTTAACCACTAGTCCTACTATGGTTCACTGCCCCCATGATTCAATTATCTCCCACCAGGTCCTTCTCTCAACACATACAAATTATGGAGCTACAATTCAAGGTAAGATTTTGGTGGGGACACAGCCAAACCATATCACTAAGATTACACAGGGCTGTATTAAAAAGTTTGGATCTTTTTTCATTGACTCTTTCAGGAATTCCCTAAAATGCTGTTGTATATAGTCCATAGCTAATGTTGACATAAAGGCTTCCATATTACAAAAATGTAACTGTTTCCTTAATTACCTATAATATTATGAATGTTAAAGTGTTTGTGTATATACATAATACAAACAAATGTACATATGTGTTTATATGTATATTTATTGTATTTTTAATTAATAAAATACACTACAGTAATTATATGGCTATAACTATTAGAAGTAAGCTTTTTTATTTTACAAAGAAATAAAAATTGCTCATCACATTTAAATGTGCTCAGTAAATACTAACCTAGTACTTTGGATGTTTTTACAGTATATAATAATTATTACTACTTAGGAAATATTAGAATGTTCAGCTTTTTAAAACTGATGCTTTAGAAAAAAGGACTTTTGACACTATTATGTGACTGATCAACTGGCCTTTAAAAAAATTGTAACAACAAGCTATTTCTATTTTTTTTATATGGGGCAATGAGAACTTCTCATTTGGTATAATTGTCAATTATATTAAATTATTTGCTGAAATATCATGATTGTCATAATCATTATCACCATCATTATCATTAAAAGTTTCCAAAAAATAGTTTACAGTACTAGACTCTATTAAACCTAAGAGAATTGAGGCTAAATGGAGTCTTTATGTTAAAGAAGTTTGATTTCCTCTCATATCTTAATATTGGTGCCTAAGGTTTGAATAAACATGCCTATTTTAGGAAATCACATCTACTAATGTAAGGTTGTATGGGTTAGGTGAAAGAAAAAAGGGTTCAGGACTCTAGAAAGGAATCTTCAGTATCCTATTTGAATAAACTGCTTTTTATGATAAACATAATATCTTCAGACATTAAATAATACTTTATGTATCTGAAAAAAAGGCTGTGAGCTAATTTAATTTTAGCTAGTCTAAATCATAAAAACTGAAGATTTAACCAGACTGTTGTTATATAATTTTAATTTCTATAAAGTAACTCATAAACAAGTCATTTGATCACTACTTCCTGACTATCCTGCATTGAAATGGAGAGAAGTAAATTTAACCTTTTTCTAGTGGAATTGAGTAAAAGGAAGGGTAATAGAATTATACATATATCCAAAGTTATTTACTATTCTATTGAGATGATACTTTGACATTAACTGATTTTTCTTTAATTAAGTGATAATATTGAATTGAGAAACATGGTCCTTTAAACTAGCATTCCGATTGCCTTTCTAACTATGACACTTTTCAAAGTCCTGTTATATATTTTGCCCAATGTAGAATAAGTAAATCTGACAGTCTAATTAAAAGAATAACAATATCTGAAATAATATAATTTTTGCTACTTAATTGTTGTGTTAATTAAATGTCTAGAAAGCCCAAAGTCTGATTATTTCAAAAAATTCAGGAATATCAAATGTAAAATATAAACTGATGACTTGTGAATTAATTGAATGAACTTACTGTTTCCTCATCAAGACAAAATATAGAACACTTAAGAAATGACTTTTTATTTTTTACCTACATGCTATTCTTTTCATTTGACTACATCATAATTTATATATTCTTGGACCTTTATCAAGGAAGAAATATAGAGCAGATATACTGCAATGCACACCTCCTGGTTGAACAAGTATAATATCTTTTGCTCTCATCTACCATTATCAAATATCCACAGATCCATTTGTGAGTTACATTGCTTCATACAAGACTTTCTTTGAAATGATGCCTAGCCATAAAATTATCCATAAATATTTATATCAAAATCCTTTGAAATATAAAGTTTATTGTTATAATATTTTATATTTAGCTAGTTTGTTAATTATTTTCTACAATAATAATGCTGAATAACAAACAGTCACAAAATCCCAATGGCACACGATGAACAGGCAGTCATCTATTGCAGGTCATGTAATCGGCTGTGTAGCTCCTGGCTCACACACGTCCTGGGGGATCAGCTGAGTGACTGCTGATTTAGCATGTTCTCAGCATGGATAATCTGTAGCACTTGGATCAGCCACCTTTTTATCTCTGGAATGGAAGCCCAGGCCTGTTCTCACACTAATTGCAAAATAAGAGAAATAAGAGGACAAGCTCAATCACTCAAGTGCCTTTCAAACCTGTGTTTTTGTCACATTTGCTAGCTTCCATTGGCCAAATCACGTCAGATGGCTGGGCCTAGAATTGGAGTTGAGGGCACTGTGTGGTACATGTTATCCTGTGGTATTTAGATCCTTCTTTAGGAGTGAAGGATAAGGTATCCCAGTTGCTCTGAGTGCTGCTGGCAGGAAGCTCTCAAGTGTTAGCCTGGTTTAATAATTGCCTCAGCAAAAGAGAGCCACCTCAAAAAGATTATGCCTTCTTGGGGCAACTAGTGTTTCATGACTGATTTACACAGGAGTATTAAAACCTGACACTTTAACCCCAACAGGAAATAGTTCTGAAAAGTGATTCAATTTTCAGATCTCCCTGTAACGTTAGTTGAGAATTCCATGAAGACTCCATAGCTGCTCAGCATCTCTTTCTGTCTGATTCTGCTTCCTTTCATCACATTCCACAGGTGTTGACCCCAAGAGCATTTGTTCAATTCACTTCCTGCTCTAATCTCCACTCTAAAGTTTATTTCCTAGAGAATGTGACCTGCAACACACTGCAAAATTCCATGGCAAAGATCATAGCGGCTCAAGGAAAAGGTAGTGAAGTCCTTAACGCCATCAATTAAGTAGAATATTTTATTGTAACAATTAAGCAGGGTGAGATTTGATTATCCTTAAAACAGGAATCACATAGAAATGTTTTTCTTTTCTTTTCTTTTCTTTTTTTAAGACAGAGTCTGAGTCTTACTCTGTCGCCCAGGCTGTAGTGCAGTGGTAGGATCTCAGCTCATTGCAACCTCCATCTTCCGGATTCATGCAATTCTCCTGCCTCAGCCTCCCTAGTAGCTGGGATTACAGGTGCCCACCACCATGCCTGGCTAATTTTTTTTATTTTTCATAGAGTTGGGATTTCACCATGTAGGCCAGGCTGGTCTCAAACTCCTGACCTCAGGTGATTGGCCTGCCTTGGCCTCCCAAAATGCTGAGTTTACAGGTGTGAGCCATGGCACCTGGCCAGGATATTTTTCTCAATTTCAAACAACTTGCTATGATTTTCAAGGCCCACTTCAGTTTGTACTTGGCACTTGTCCCAAATATCATCTTCCAATTCTCCTTTAGCATTGACTAGTATTCTAGTAAGCCAGCAGCATAACTAGCCTATGTCCACATTTTCCTTATTTTTATTCTTGGTCACATTCCTGCCTCTGTTTTAAGGCTGTTGTTTCTATTGGGCTGCCTGTCAAAGTTTAATTCTTTATTCTAAGCTGATTTCAAATCTTACTACTTTCTACTTGTTCCCTCTCGTGATTCCTCACAGTTGGAAAGCATACGATCCCTCCTAGCACATTATACCTCACTTTGTGTACCTATCATGGCCTACTTGATAACTTACATTCTTGCCTGACATCCTGCTGCATACCCTACCCAAGGGTAGAGATTCTGTCACAGTTTCATTTTCCATTACTTAGGTCTTCTAGCAAGGTGACTTAACATAGTTTTTTTAAAAATATAAACAACTGAGTGATATATTAAAAAACACGTATTATCCATTATATTCCATTAAGATTTCTCATAGAGAAATATGTATCAATAAACATTCGATTTTAAACAGTTTTTTGATTGAGAATATGCATTTTTTTCCCCACAGGACAAATATGTTTCAAATAAAAACCAGAAGAAAAGCTGTTGCAGCAATCAGAATACTGCTGACCAGATGATGTACTCCAAGCTAAATATCTCAATTTTGACTTTTTACTGGACCATAGTATTATATACAAATTACACATATATATACACATATGTGTACATATATATATAAATACACATAATACATATATATAAATACACACATAATACAATTTATATATATAAATACATATACATATATGTGTGTATATATATATAAATACACACATATATATGTAAACATATACACATACATATATATATCTGTGTTTTATTACATAAATGTGTGTGTGTGACTGTGTGTGTGTATGTGTGTGTGTGTATTATTTTAAGGGTATCCAGTAATTTTTTAAAACCAGATATTTTAAGACATGCAGACACAGAAAAGACTGTCATAAAGAGAGACGTTTTCCCTCACAGGTTCTTAGAGACAGAAGGCACTCCATACCATACACAGGGCCACATAGAAAAGCACCTGGGTCAGCCAAGTTGCAGAGTAAATGAAGGAAAACAGTTGCAAGAGCCTTTTAGTTTCTGTGAGAAGAAATGGGCTAGGCAAGGTAAGCAAACCTAGAATTGGCTAGTTTAAATAATTTTCATGGGCTCTGAGCATCCCCTAGTTGACTAATACCTGGTCCTAGAATGATTAGGGAAGGGAGATAGTAGCTTAGAATATAAGAGTCCACTAAAGAGGTAGTTGGGGCTATGGGCTGTGGATGGGTTGGTTTGCATATGAAAAACACTCACAGAAGGCTCCATGACATTAGAGTATCAAAAATAAAGATTATACATATAAAAATACATACTAAAACAGACACAAATTAATGTATACATGAATATGGTTTTTTTTTCACATTATTTTTTTTTCAGACCATATGGGACATTTTTACGGTTACATTATCATGTTGTATATAATATGTTCTCAATGAGTACTTTCATTATGTATTATTTATTCCAACTCACTCAAAATGAATGTCAAGATTCTATTTATACAACCTATCCACCTCTTGGAAAATACACTTTTTAAATAAAAAAGCTGTTACTCTTTGGCTTATCTTCTTGACTTATTTTATAATCAGTTACAGCACACAAGCTTAACTTACTTAACAAGATCATAGTTATATAACACTTCTTTCTTTTCCTACCCATTTCTCTGAAAACACACATCCTTTATCCTCTTAACACAAGAGGAAGCAAACTTATTTTCCTTACTTGAAGATCGAAAGCACATTTTATTATTTTAGTTGCTCACCTGTTTTCAATTCCTCAGGAGTTTCACCAGGTTAAAAAAAAGTCACTATGTAGCCAGTTCTTTTTATTCAAACACAGTACTAACATTGTAATCTACAAACTATAAATTCTGACTCAGTAAATATAGGTATCATTGATAGTGGTTTGATATATTCTAATTTCCAAAAGAAAAACACCAACATTAAAGAAGTCATATGATCTACAAAACTTTTCTTTGAAAATTAAGAATAAATTATGATATCCCGATAAAAAAGAGGAACTTGGTCACTAGCAAACCATCCCTACAAGAAATACTAAATAAATAAATTTCCTGAGGATGAAATGCTGAAATATCAAGAAACTGATCAGTAACTTGAATCTATATGAAATAATGAAGAGCACCTGTAAAGATAACTATACCGATTAACATATAAGACAATATAATGAATGCTTTGGGTACAACTTATTTCTCCTGCTTGATAAAGCAGCAAATATTGATCTGTGTTCTTGGGCATATGCTATCGTTTGGATATGGTTTATTGGTCCAGACCAAAAGTCCTGTTGAAAACTTGATTCCCAACATGGTGGTGCTGGCAGGTGGCGCCTAGTGGAAGGCATTTGGGTCGTAGCTATGTACCCCTCAGGAATGGTTTTGTGCAGTTCTCCAGGCAGTGAATGAATTCTTGCTCTCGATAGACTGCATTTGTTCTCACAGGAATACATTAGTTCCTGAGAGAGTGGATTGTTATAGATCCTAAGGACACCCTTTGCAAATGGTTCACTTTCCCTTGGAAAAGTGTTCCCTGCCATGTTTTGTTGCAACATGAAAGCCCTGAAGCCCTTGAACTTCTCAGTCTGTAAGCTAAATAAACTTTTTTTCCTTATAATTTACCCAATCTCAGGTATTTTTTTTCTAGCAACACAAAGAAGTATCTCTTAGCTCTCTGCCTTCATCTCTTCATCTCTTTATGGTGTTCTCTCTATACGTGTGTCTCTGTCCAAGTCTCCCTTTTTAAATAAATGCTTGATATTGGACTAGAGGCCCATCCTATTCACTATGATCTCACCTAACTAACTTAGTGGCCAAGACCTTTAGGTCCCTGGAGATTCACTGAAAGTCACTGACATAAAGCAGATTGATTAATATGAGAAAATGCATACACATTTAATTAACATTATATACAAAGCAGCCTTCAGAATAAAGACCAGAAGTTGCAGGGGAAATTGTCCATTTTTATGCTTGTGTTCAAGAAAGTTTGGATAGCATGTAGAAATACAATTAAAGTAAAATGATATTATCTAATGTTAATAGGGAGATTAATTAACTAATAGATTTAGTAAGGAAACCCAGCAAAACCTGTCTGTCAAGATTTTTTTTTTTTGGCCTGTCCTAGGATGTATTCTTTTCTTTTGGGTATCAGGCAGGACCTCTCTGGAATAAGGGTCTTATGACCTATAATCAAACCAAGTAGGTCAGATCATTTCTTTATGGCCAGTTTTTACATAGACTATTTATAGGCTTTATGATTAGCTTTTGGGAAAAGAGAATCTGTTTTCTATGATCTGCCTTGGAGAAGAGAGATTCTAGTTTCTTTGGCAATCCTTGGAATCGAATGAAAATAAGAGACAGGAGGACAAGAGAAGGTCACAGAAAAAAAAAATTGCTTCTCCAGCTGTTGCTGATGCCTTCTTTTTGGGATTTTGCTTTCCAAGTTCCAATGCTAGTCACGTGCACATTGACCCTATTTCCAAAAAAGGTTACATCATGAGGCAGTGGGAATTAGGGCTTAGGACTTCCATATATACATTTTGGGGAAGATGAAATTGAACCCATAAAATGGACTATACGTTTTTGTTTGTAAATCATTTTACTTCAGATAATTGAAGTCACTTTTACATCATAGCCTATATTTTAGCATTGTTGAATGCTTTATTGCTACTTGATCCTGGGATCTTGTGTATGTGTAACATATTTCCTTCACCTTTTCTCCCTTTTCTTTTCTTTTCTTTTTTTTTTTTTTTAGTTTTCTTTCTTTTCTTTAGTATTCTGAAAAATTTCCATGACATGCACTGATGATGTACAGCTTCATTATTGTGTTAATAAAGGCTCTAAATCAGCCCATTCAACTGGTGTATCAGTTGAAGTTCAAGAAGAGAAAGAGAACCTGTATGAAAGAGATATATATGTGTATACACACACATATTCAAATGCTTACATATACATATAAAGAGATTTCTATGATTTAAAGGCATGGATAGTTAAGTTCCAAATCCATAGGAAAGATAGGAACAAAGATTATGAGCTCATCTACCCATGGAATTACTTCTCTCTATTGCTGATTCAATCAAGTCCACCCAGATAACCTAAAATACTGTAATCCTTTTTACTTAAAGTCAACTGATTAGGGGCTTTACTGGCATCTCCGAAATACTGTCATAGTGATAATATCTAAAGTAGTGTTTTATTGAATAGCTGGGACTAACTCAAGTCAATCTGAATACCAAACATGTCATCAAAATCAATAAACAAAATTATCTTGATTTTCAGTAATTTTCTGGAAATATTTACACTCTACACTTATCCCCAATCTTTCTTTCTTTCTTTTTTTTTTGGAGGTACTGCAATATCAAATCAATGTGTGGAGGTATGGAGTAAATGGAGCAACTTTCTAGTCCATCTCCTAGCTCCAAAAGTCCATTTAATATGTTGTCTCAGACAAGGAATGTATCACATATTAAACTGACAAGAATAGATACTACAGTTGATTTTAACCAAAAGGCCAAGAAGTGATCTTCAACATTTCTTTTATTATTTTTTTTGCATAGACAAATAATCTTTCTTTATTCAATTTTTTCATATCACAAATAATTATTTTAACATCATTTATAATTATTATCCAAATGTATGAAGCCATTTTTCACCCATGATCAGTGGAATGGACTTTCTAGACGTTTCAAAGAATTTCTCATCCCATTCAGTAGCACACAGATTCAAGGATTCAAGGAGGTATTAACAGATGCATTATGCAAGAATATGTTAGCCATCTTGATCTTTCTGATTTTTTTTTTTAATTTATTTATTTTACTTTTGGTGCATACTATATCTGGCATTTCCCCCCATGTTATCCCTCCCCACCGCCCCTTCCCCACTCCCCGCTGTCTCTCCCCTACTACCCCAACTGCCCCCAGTGTGTGATGTTCCTCTCCGAGTCCATGTGCTCTTATTGTTCAATACCCACCTATGAGTGAGAACATACAGTGTTTGGCTTTCTGTTCTTGTGTCAGTTTGCTGAGAATGATAGTTTCCAGATTCATGCAAGTCACTACAAAGGACACAAACTTATCGTTTTTTTATGACTGCATAGTATTCCATGGTGTATATGTGCCACATTTTCTTTGTGCAGTCTATCACTGATGGGCACTTGGGTTGGTTCCAGGTCTTTGCTATTGTACACAGGGCTGCAGTGAACATATGTGTGCATGTGTCTTTATAGTAGAACAATTTATAGCCCTTTGGGTATATACCCAGTAATGGGATTGCTGAGTCAAATGAAATTTCTATTTCTGTTCCTCTCTTTGGGAAACATTATGAGACCCTGTTGGAACACTTGGCTTGATCTCTCCTTTAAAATTTCTTTATTTTCCTATTTTTTGTATTTTGACTTGTTATATTTTCTATTATATTACATCAATTTAATCTTTTACTAATTGAAGAAAAATTATATTCTATTTATAATTCCTCATATATTAATTACCTGATTTCTAAATTCTATTTTCATATACGTCCAATTGTAGACATTTGGGTGCAAAAGGTTATCTAATTTCTCCGAGGTTGTGAAGGTTAATACTGAGTGTCAACTTGATTGGATTGTAATGTGCAAAGTATTGCTTTTGGGCATGTCTGTGAGGGCGTCGCCAAAGGAGATTAACATTTGAGTCAGTGAACTGGGAAAGGCAGACCCACCCTCAATCTGGGTGGACACAATCTAATTAGTTGCCAGTGTGGCCAGAATAAAAAGCAGGCAAAAGAATGTGAAAAGATGGGACTGGATTAGCCTCCCAGACCGCATCTTTCTCCCATTCTGGATGCTTCCTGCCCTTATACATTGGACTCCACGTTCTTCAGCTTTGGGACTTGGAGAGGCTTCCTTATTCCTCAGCCTGCAGATAGCCTACTGTGGAACCTCCTGATTGTGTGAATTAATACTCGTTAATAAACTCCCCTTTATATATACCTCTAACTTATTAGTTCTGTCCCTTTAGAGAAGCCTAATATAGATTTTGGTATCAGGAGTGGTTCTAGAGGAACACAATATTAAGACTGAAGTTCTTTCATTGGTTTTGGGTACCTGGTTTAGGTCTATGATTAGACCCCAAAATGCTAAGGACTCTACTTCAAATAGTATGGAGAACACTGATAGTCCTTGGCAAGAACTGTTTAGAGAGTTATGCAAAATAAATGCATTTGGCACTCTTGATTCACTACTCATGAGAGGTAAGGTGTTTAGTGACTCTATACATATTACCTTTGACCATATGTGGAGAACCAAATAACATAATGCAGCTGGTCGGTTGCTCTTAAGTTCATTGGACAAATTGATGAAAGGAAATAATGAACACAGGGACTCTAACTCCTGGCTTCAGAAGCAGATACGGAGCCTGAAATCTTCTAATCTAATCTTGTCTACTAAGATTTCCCTGAGTGACATCTTATCTCCTATAGAGAAAGAGCTGAAATTGTGGGAAAACAGACACAAACTCTTATTATAGAGTGACTGACTTGCAACAAAACGTGTACACCCAGCCTCACCAGGTATGCACTATAAAGTGGGGGCATTCATGACCCTGCAACTTGGAATGGGGATGTGTTGGAGGACCCTGATGAAGCTGGAGACACTCAGCTTGTAAACTCTGATGAAATATTTTTGCCAGAAGAAAAAATGTTTGCCTCATCCCCAGCAGTGGCAACACATCCTCCCTGACCCATGCTGCCATCAGCCTTTCCACCTTTGTCTGAGGAGATAAACCCTGTACTGCCTGAGGCAATAGTGATGGCCTCCCTGAGGCAGTTGCCAGGCAAGACAATGTTGATTCTCTTCAGAGCCCAACCCCAACAACCCTGTTTGCTTCTAGATCTATAACTAAAGTCCCAGAGAGCCCCTAGAGGTGAAGTTCAGAGTGTGACCCACAAGAGGTTGTGCAACATTACAAAAGATCTGCTTTAGTTTTCTAATTCATATAAGCAGAAAACTGGAGAACAAATATGAGAAAAGAAATTAAGGGTGTAGGATAATGGTTGAAGGAACACAGAGTTGGATCAGGTTGAATTACTGATTTGGGCACACTAAGCATGGATTCTACATTTAACTTTGTAGCTTGGGGAGTTAAAAAAAAGTTCTAATAGTTCATTTGCATGGTTAGCTAAAATATGAATTAAAAGATGGGCCATGGTGAGCAAGCTGGAAATGCCTGATCTTCTTTGGTTTAATGTAGAATAAGAAATCCAAGGCTTAGGGTGATTGGGATACTGAAGTGGATCAGTCACTTTAGACCTACTCATCCCACCTGTGAGGGTCCAGGAGATATATTCTTGACTGATATTCTGCAAACCAGATTTGTGAGGGCAGCACCTGCAGCATCCTTGAAGAGCTCTGTGATTGCTCTTCTCTGTATGCCAAATCTTACAGTAAACACTGCAGTTACTCAACTACAAAATTTAAATGCAATGGGAATAATTGGACCCTAAGGTGGCAGGGGTCAAGTGGTGGCACTCACCGTCAAAAGTAATGTGAGCATAGCTACAATAATGGACAGCATAGGCAAAGAGGCAATCAGAAGACTCTGACTTCTGTTTAACTCTGGCATCAGCTAATTAATCATGGTGTTCCTAGAAGCAAAACTGATAGGAAGCCTACTGCATTCTTACTTAATTTATATAAGCAGAAAACTTCCAAGTGGAGTGTATGAAAGACTAATTTGATTAATAATAACAGGGAATCATGGCCCCTCAATCAATTTCCAGACTTGAACCAGTTTACAGACCCAGAGCCCTTTGAAGAAGGAGAGGCAGCAACCCATTGAGGAAGGGCCTCACTACACTACTGACAATTTATGCTAGTAATCTTTCTTTCAATACTCCCCAAGGAGATCTTGGCCTTTTACCAGAGTGACTGCACTGGGGAAAGGGAAATGATCAGACATTTCAAGGACTACTGGGCACTGTTTCTGAGCTAACTTTGATTCCAGGGGACCCAAAATGTCATTGTGGTCCTCCAGTTAAAGTAGCAGCTTATGGAGGTTGGGAAATTAACGAAGTTTTAGCTCAGGTCTGACTTATGGTTTTTGATTATTATAACTCTATATTATTTATACATAAGTTTATATTATTTATATATACTTAAATATAAGTATCTGACTGGTAGGGCAGGACCCCATAGGTGAATTACAGTGGAGGCCTCTAGGATTTTGGAACAAGGACTTGCCATCTTCTGCAGATAACTACTCTCCTTTTGAGAGACAGCTCTTGGCCTGTGGGTCCAGTGGGTTCTGAACTCATCCTGTGGTCATTTTCCCAGTGCCAGAATGCATAATTGGCATAGACATACTGAGCAGCTGGCAGAACCCCTGATTGACTCCCTGACTGGTAGGACAAGGACTACTATGGTGGGAAAGACCAAATGGAAGCCATTAGAGTTGTTTCTACTCAGAAAAATAGTGAATCAAAAACAATATCACATCCCTGGAGGGACTGCAGAGATTAGCAACCATCACGGAATTGAAAGGCACAGCCATTTAACTCTACTCTTTGGCCTGTGCAGAAGACAGATGAATCTTAGAGAATGACAGTTGGTTATTGTAAGCTTAACCAAGTGGTGACTCCAATCCCAGCTGCTGTACTAGATGTGGTTTTATTGCTTGAGCAAGTTAATACATCTCCTGAAACCTAGTATACAGCCGTTAACTTGGCAAATGCCTTTTTCTCCATTCCTATCCATAAGGCTCGACAGAAGCAATTTGCCTTCAGCTGGCAAGGCCAGCAATATACCTTTACTGTCCTACCTCAGGGGTATATTAACTCTTTGGCTTTGTGTCATAATCTTTTTCAGAGAGACCTGATCACTTTTCGCTTCTACAATATATCACACTGGTCCATTTAATTTATGATATTATGCTGATTGGATCTAGTGTGCAAGAAGTAGCAAACATACTAAACTTAATGGTGAAACATTTGTGTGCCAGAGGATGAAGAAGAAATTTGATTAAATTCAGGGACCTTGTATCTCGGTAAAACTTCTACGGGTCCAGTGATGTGAGGCCTGTTAAGATATTCCTTCTAAAGTGAAATATAAGTTGCCATATTTGGCCCCTCCTACAACCAAGAAAGAAGCAGAATGCCTAGTGGGACTATTTGGATTTTAGAGATAACACATTCCTCATTTGAGTGTGTTACTCCAGCCCATTTATCGAGTGACCTGAAAGGCTACCATTTTGAGTGGGTTTCAGAACAGAAGGCTCTGCAACAGGTCCAGGCTGCTGTGCAAGCTATTCTGTCACTTGGACCGTATGACCCAGCATATACAATGATGCTTGAGGTGTCAGTGGCAGATAGGAATGCCGTTTGGAGACTTTGGCAGGCCTCCACAGGTGAATTACAGAAGAGGCCTCTAGGATTTTGGAGCAAGGACTTGCCATCTTCTGCAGATCACTACTCCCCTTTTGAGAGATAGCTCTTGGCCTGTTACTGGGCTTTGGTAGAAACTGAACATTTGGCTATGAGTCATCAAGACACCATGTGACCTGAACTGCCTATTATGAACTGAGTGCTTTCTGGCCCATCCAGCCATAAAGTATGGTGTGCACAGCAGCATTTTATCATCAAATGGAAGTGGTATATACATGATCGGGCTTGAGCAGGTCCTGAAGGCACAGGTAAGTTACATGATGAAGTGGCTCAAATGCTCAGGCTCTCTACTCCTGCCATTCTGCCTTCTCTCTCCCAGCCTGCCCTGATGGCCTAATGGGAGTTTCCTAGGATCAGTTGACAGAGGAAGAGAAGACTAGGGCCTGGTTCACAGATGGGTCTGCATGATAGGCAGGCACTCCCTAAAAGTGGACAGCTGCAGCACTACAGGCCCTTTCTAGGACATCCCTGGAGGACAGTGGTGAAGGAAATCTTCCCAGTGGGCAGAACTTTGAGCAGTGGACCTGATTGTGCACTTTGCATGAAACAAGAAATGGTCAGATGTGCAATAATATACTGATTCATAGGTGATAGCAAATGGTTTGGTTGGATGGCTAGGGAATTGGAAGAAGCATGCTTGGAAAGTCGTTGACAATGAAATTTGGGGAAGAGGTATGTGGATGGACCTCTCTGAATAATCAAAAGCTGTGGAGGTGTTTATATGCCATTTGAATGCTCACTATCAGGTGATCCTAGCAGAGGAAAATTTTAATAATCAAATGGATAGGATGACCTGTTCTGTGAACACCACTCAGCCTCTTTCCCCAGCCACCCCTGTCATTGCCCAATGGGACCATGAACAATGTGGCCACGGTGGCAGGGATGCAGGTTATGCATGGGCTCAGCGACACGGACTTCCACTCACCAAGGCTGGCCTGGCTACAGCCACTGCTGAGTGCCCAGTTTGCCAGTGGCAGAGACCAACACTGATCACTTGTTATGGCACCATTCCTTGGGGTGATCAGCCAATTACGTGGTGGCAGGTTGATTATATTGGACCTCTTCCATCAGAGAAAGGGCAGTGGTTTGTCCTCACTGATAGACACATATTCAGGATATGGGTTCACTTATTCTGCACACAGTGCTTCTGTGGACTCATGGAATGCCTTATTCACCGTCATGGTATTTTCACACAGCATTGCCTCTGACCAAGGCACTCACTATATAGCTAAAGAAGTTCAGTAGGGGGGTCATGCTTTTGGAATTCACTGGGTTTACCATGTTCCCCAACATGCTAAAGCAGCTGGATTGATAGAACTTTGGAATGGCCTTTTTAAGTCACAATTACAACATCAACTAGGAGACAATACTTTGCAGGGCTGGGGCAAAGTTCTCCAGAAGGCTATTTATGCTCTGAATCAGCATCCAATATGTGGTACTCTTTCTCTCATAGTCAGGATTCATGGGTCCAGGTATCAAGGGGTGAAAGTGGAAGCGGCACCACTCACCATCATCCCTAGTGACCCCAAGCAAAATATCTGATTCCTATTCTCATGACATTACATTCTGCTGGCCTGGAGGTCCTAGTTCCAGAGGGAGGAACCCTGCCACCAGGAGACACAACAACAGTTCCATTGAACTGAAAATTAAGATTGCCACCTGACACTTTGGACTCCTAACTTTAAGCCAACAGGCTAAGAAGGGAGTTACAGTGTTGGCTGGGGTGATTGACATGGACTATCAAGATGAAATCAGGGTCTGGTGCTGTGGCACATGCCTGTAATCCCAGCATTTTGTGAGGCTGAGGTGAGCAGATCAGCTGAGGTCAGAAGTTCAAGACCAGCTTGGTCAATATGGTGAAACCCCATCTCTACTAAAAATACAAAAAAGGAGGTGGGCATGGTGGCGAGCACCTGAAATCCCAGCTACACAGAAGGCTAAGGCATGTGTTCTCTTGAACCCATGAAGCAGAAGTTGCAGTGATCCAAGATTGTGCTACTGCAATCCAGCATGGGTGACAGAGCAAGACTCTGTCTCAAAAGAAAAAAAAAATAAAAAGATGAAATCAGTTTGCTACTCAACAATGGAGATAAGGAAGAATATGCATGGAATATAGGAGAATAATTAGGACATCTCTTAGTATTACCATGCCTTGTGATTAAGGTCAAAGGGAAACCACAACAACCCAGTCCAGGCAGGACTACAAATGTCCCAGACCCTTCAGGAATGAAAGTTTGGGTCACTCCACCAGGAAAAAAAAACATGACCTGCTGAGGTGCTTGCTAAAGGCAAAGGGAATACAGAATGTGTAGTAGAAGAAGGTAGTCATCAATACCAGCTACATCCATGTGACCAGTTGCATAAATGAGAACTATGATTGTCATGAGTATTTCCTCCTCCTTTTGTTAAAAACATGTTTGTGTATGTACACATTTGTACGAAGAAAATATCTTCATTTTTTTCCTTTATCATGCGACATAAGATTTATTGACTGCATATCGGCATTTAAGTTTTGTTAACTTTATGTAATAATATTTGGGTTGAGAATTGGTGTTTCTGGTTGTATGAGGGATAGTCGTATTATGTTAGGTAACCATATTATTATATTTATTTGTGTGTATATATATATATATATATATATATATATATATATAATTGCACTTTAGGTTCTGGGGTCTATGTGCAGATCATGCAGGATTGTTGTATAGGTACATACATGGCAATGTGGTTTGTTGTCTCCATTCCCTGATCACCTATATCTGGCATTTATCCTCATGTGACCTCTTCCCAACCTTTCTATCCCTTACTATCCCTCTCCTATTCCACCCCAACAGACCCCAGTGTGTGATGTTCCCCTCCCTGTGTCCATGTGTTCTCATTGTTCAACATCTACCTATGAATGAGAACATGCTGTGTTTGATTTTCTGTTCTTGTGTCATTTTGCTGAGAATGATGATTTCCAGATTCATCCATGTCCCTACAAAGGACATGAACTCATCGTTTTTTATGACTGCATAGTATTCCATGGTCTTTATGTGCCACATTTTCCTTGTCCAGTCTATGATCAATGGGCATTTGGGTTGGTTCCAGGACTTTGCTATTGTAAACAGTGCCACAATGAACATACGTGTGCATGTGTCTTTATAACAGAATGATTTACAATCCTTTGGGCATATAACCAGTAATGGGATTACTAAGTCAAATGGAATTTCTATTTCTAGGTCTTTGAGGAAGTGACACACTGTCTTCCACAATGGTTGGACTAATTTACATTCCCAACAGTATAAGTGTACCTATTTCTACACATCCTCTCCAACATCTGTTTTCTCCAGATTTTTTGATTGCCATTCTAACTGGCATGAGATGGTATCTCAATGTGGTTTTGATTTGCATTTCTCTAGTGACCAGTGATGATGAGCATTTTTTCATGTGTTTGTTGGCCTCATATATGTCTTCTTTTGAAAAGTGTCTGTTCATATCTGTGGCCCACTTTTGAATGGTTTTTTTTTTTTTTCTTGTAAATCTGTTTTAGTTCTTTGTAGATTCTACGTATTAGCCCTTTGTCAGATGGGTAGATTGTAAAAATTTTTTTCCCATTCTGTTGGTTGCCAGTTCACTCTAATGATTGTTTCTTTTGCTGTACAGAAGCTCTGGAGTTTAATTAGATCCAATTTGTCTATTTTGTTTTTTGTTACCAGTGATTTTGGTGTTTTAGTCATGAAGTTCTTGCCTATGCCTATGTCCTGAATGGTTTTGCCTAGGTTTTCTTCTAAGGCTTTTATGGTATTAAGTCTTTATTTGAACATTACATATGATTTCAGGAAATG
>CAUYQU010045249.1:0-39954 GCA_963574635.1 Cheracebus regulus | reverse complement strand
GCATTTATAGACTTGTGTATGTTGAATCAGCCTTGCATCCCTGGGATGAAGCCTATTTGATCATGATGGATAAGCTTTTTGATGTGCTGTTGTAATCGGTTTGCCAATATTTTATTGAAGATTTTTGCATCTGTGTTCATCATGGATATTGGTCTGAAGTTTTCTTTGTTTAGTCTCTGCCAGGTTTTGGTATCAGGATGATGTTGGTCTCATAAAATGATTTTTGGATTGTTTGGAATAGTTTCAGAAGGAGTGGTACAAGCTCCTCTTTGTATGTGTGGTAGAATTCAGCTGTGAACCCATCTAGACCTGGGTTTTTTTTTTTTTTTTGGTAAGCTATTAATTGCTGCCTCAACTTCAGCCCTTGTTATTGGTCTATTCAGGGTTTTGACTTCTTCCTGGTTTAGGCTTGGGAGGGTGCAAGTGTCCAGGAATTTATCCATTTCTTCCAGGTTTACTGGTTTGTATGCATAGAGTTGTTTGTAGTAATATCTGACAGTAGTTTGTATTTCTGTGGAATCTGTAGTGATATTCCCTTTACTGTTTTTTATTGCATCTATTTGATTCTTCTCTCTTTTCTTTTTTAGTAATCTCGCTAGTGGTGTGTCTAGTTTGTTAATCTTTAAAAAAAAAACAGCTCCTGGATTTGTTGATTTTTTGAAGGGCTTTTTGTGTTTCTATCTCCTTCAGTTCTGCTCTGATCTTAGTTATTTCTTGTCTTCTGCTAGCTTTTGAGGTTTTTTGATCTTGCTCCTCTAGCTATTTCAATTTTGATCATAGAGTGTCGATTTTAGATCTTTCCTTGCTTCTCACATGGGCATTTATTGCTATAAATTTCCCTCTAGACACTGCTTTAAATGTGTCCCAGAGATTCTTGTATGTTGTATTTTTATTCTCATTGGTTTTGAAGAACATCTTTATTTCTGCCTTCATTTCATTGTTTATCAAATCAACATTGAAGAGTCAGTTGTTCAGTTTCCATGAAGTGTGCAGTTTTGAGTTTCTTAATCCTGAGTTCTAATTTGATTGCACTGTGGTCTGAGAGACTGTTTGTTATGATTTCCGTTCTTTTGCATTTGCTGAGGAGTGATTTAC
This sequence comes from Cheracebus regulus, assembly GCA_963574635.1. Taxonomy (NCBI): domain Eukaryota; kingdom Metazoa; phylum Chordata; class Mammalia; order Primates; family Pitheciidae; genus Cheracebus; species Cheracebus regulus. Next base: position 38,859 of record CAUYQU010045249.1, on the reverse strand, counting down.
TTCCAATTATGTGGTCAATTTTAGAGTAGGTGTGATGTGGTCCTGAGAAGAATATATATTCTGTGGATTTGGGGTGGAGAGTTCTGTATATGTCTATTAGGCCTGCTTGGTCCAGATCTGTGTTCAAGTCCTGAATATCCTCGTTAATTTTCTGTCTTGTTGATCTGTCTAACATTGACAGTGGAGTGTTAAAGTCTCCCACTATTATTGTGTAGGAGTCTAAGTCTCTTTGTAGGTCATTAAGAACTTGTTTTATGTATCTGGGTGCTCCTGTATTGGGTGCGTATATATTTAGGATAGTTAGTTGTTCTTGTTGCATTGATCCTTTTACTGTTATGTAATGCCCTTCTTTGTCTCTTTTGATCTTTGTTGGTTTAAAGTCTATTTTATCAGAGACTAGGATTGCAACTCCTGCTTTTTTTTGCTCTCCATTTGCTTGGTAAATCTTCCTCTGTCCCTTTATTTTGAGCCTTTGTGTGTCCTTGCATGTGATATGGGTTTCCTGGAATCAGCACACTGATGGTTTTTGACGTTTTATCCAATTTGCTGGTCTGTGTCTTTTGATTGGAGCATTTAGCCCATTTACATTTTAGGTTAATATTGCTATGTGTGAATTTGATCCTGCTGTTTTGATGCTAGCTGGTTGTTTTTCCCATTAGTTGACACAGTTTCTCCATTGTGTCAATGCTCTTTACCATTTGGTACATTTTTGGAGTGGCTGGTACTGGTTGTTCCTTTCTATGCTTAGTGCTTCTTTCAGGAGCTCTTGTAAGGCAGGCCTGGTGGTGACGAAATCTCTCAGCAATTGCTTGTTCATAAAGGATTTTATTTCTCCTTCACTTATGAAGCTTAATTTGGCTGGATATGAAATTCTAGGTTGAAAGTTGTTTTCTTTAAGGATGTTGAATATTGGCCCCCACTCTCTTCTGGCTTGTAGAGTTACTGCTGAGAGATCCACTGTGAGTCTGATGGGCTTCCCTTTGTGGATAACCCGACTTTTTTCTCTGGCTGTCCTTTGCATTTTTCCTTCATTTCAACCCTGGTGAATCTGACAATTATGTGCCTTGGGGTTGCTGTCCTTCAGGAATATCTTTGTGGTACTCTCTGTATTTTCTGGACTTGAATGTTGGCCTGCCTTGCTAGGTTGCGGAAGTTCTCCTGGATAATATTCTGAAAAGTGTTTCCCAGCATGGAATCATTCTCTCCGTCACATTCAGGTATACCTATTAAAGGTAGATTAGGTCTTTTCACATAATCCCATATTTCTTGGAGGCTTTGTTCATTTCTTTTAACTCTTTAATCTTGCCTTCTCATTTTTTTTCATTGAGTTGATCTTCAATTCCTGATATCCTTTCTTCTGCTTGGTTGATGCAGCTACTGAAACTTGTGCATGCTTCGTGAAGTTCTCCTGTTGCGTTTTTCAGCTCTATCAATTCACTTATATTCTTCTCTAAGCTGTTTATTCTCATTAGCATTTTGTCAAACCTTTTTTCAAGGTCCTTAGTTTCTTTACATTGGGTTAGAACATGTTCTTTTAGCTCAGAGAAGTTTGTTATTATCCACTTCCTCAAGCCTGGTTCTGTCAGTTCATCACACTCATTCTCCATCCAGGCTTATTTCCTTGCTAGTGAGGAGTTGTGATCTCTTGGAGGAGAGGTGTTCTGGTTTTGGGTACTTTCATCCTTTTTTGCACTGGTTTCTTCCCATCTTTGTGGATTTATCTACCTCTGGTCTTTGTAGTTGGTGACTTTCAGATGGGGTCTCTGAGTGGACCTCCTTTTTGTTGATGATGAAGTTATTTCTTTCTGTTTTTTAGTTTTCCTTCTAACATTCAGTCTCCTCTGCTGTAGGACTGCTGGTGGTCCACTCCAGATCCTGCTTGCCTGGGGATCACTTGCTGTGGCTGCAGAACAGTAAGGGTTATTGCCAATTTCTTCTGCTATCTTTGTCCCAGAAGGATACCCACCAGATGTCAGTCTGAGCTCTCCTTTATGAGGTGTCTCTTTGGGGATATGGGGGTTGGGGAGCTCCTTGAAGAGACAGTCTGTCCCTTATAGGAACTCAAGCGCTGAGCTGTGAGCTACATTGTTCCATTCAGAGCCCCTGGGCAGATATGTTTAAGTCTGCTGCAGTGGAACTCATAATCGCCTCTTTTTCCCAGGTGCTCTGTCCTGGGAAGGTGGGGCTTTATTTATAAGTTCCCGACATGCTACTGCCTTTTCTCAGAGATGTCCTGCCCAGCAACAAGGTAGCCTACTCACAGTCTGCCAGCAGAGGCATTGCTGAGCTGTTGTGGGCTCTGCCCAGCTGCTATGTGAACTTCCTTGCAGTTTTGTTTATATAGGTATAGCAAGAACTGTCTTGGTAATGGCAGTCTGCCTCAGTAATGACAGACTGTCTCTGTAATGTCAGACTGCTTCAGTAATGGTGGATTGCCTCAGTAATGGCAGCTGCCTCAGTAGTGGTGGACTGCCTTGGTAATGGCAGACGCCCTTCCCCCCATAGAGCTGGATTGTCCTGGGTCCAGCTGTGCTTGCTGTGAAACTCTCAATCCAAATCATTTCAGATTGTTGGTCTTTCTAGGGGTGGGACTCATTGAGCCAGATCACCTGGCTCTCTGTTTCAGCCCCCTTTTTTTCAGTTGAATGGGCGACACTGTCTCCCAGGCATTCCAGGCACCAGTTGAAATGGCCACCCAGATTTGTGTGAGTTTTTGTGTGGAGACCCACTGCGCCAGCAGAAACAGCCATGCTGGAGACTCATGGCGCTTTTCTGCCCATGAATCTCCTGGTCTGTGGGCAGTAAAAACTTGTTTGGAAATGCAGTGATCACTCACCATCTGCATTCTCACTGGGAACTGCACTCCAGAGCTGTTCCTGTTCGGCCATCTTGGATTGTCTCCCAACTCTGGTTTTTAAGAATTGCGCTGCTATTGACAGAAACAAAGCTTACATTTAAAACTTAAATAAAATAAAACAGATTGTGATCTTCCTTACATAATCCAATTTTCAAAAACAGCAAATAACAACTTTTTTCCAAATTGAAATGTGAAGCATTCATGTTGGTAAGCATCTGTTCTAGAAGTATCATGTATCTACTTGTGCTAATTTCATTGTGTGTCAGCCTGCAATGCAATAGGAAGCCCAGAGTAAAGATAAACAGAAAGCTTAGTGTGCAGTCTCCTTTTGCCACTAGGAAATAAATGGCAGAAGAGTCAGTCAATCCTATAAGTTTTCACTATTTTCCTTTTTTTTTTTTTTAGCTAGAAGGAAGTGGAGCAATGTAATCAGAGACCACATAGCAAAAATAAAATAATAAAAATAATAATCAAAGACCTCAAATATTCAAAGCAATCTTGAGCAAACACAACAAAACTAGAGGCAAAAGTACCTATTTCAAAATATACTACAAAGCTGTAGTAATCAAAACAGCATGGCACTGGCATTAAAAGCAGACACATAGATCAACGCAACAGAAAGGAGAATCCAAAAGTAAATGAGCACATTTATGGTGAAATGATTTTCAACAAAGATGCCCAGAACATAAAATGAGGAAAGGAAAGTCTCTTCAATAAATGGTGCTGGGAAAACTGGATACCGATGTATACAGGAATAAAATTAGACCCTTATGCCGTACCGTATCACAAATCAACTCAAAATGGATCAAAGACTTAAACATAAGACCTAAAACTGTACTATTAGAAGAAAAAATAGGAGAGAAGTTTCATGAGATTTTAAAAATATGACACTGAGAACAAGCAACAAAAGTAAAAAAAAATGAATGGAATTACATCAGACTAAAAAGCTTCTGCATAGAAGAGAAAGTAATCAATAAAGAGACAACCTATGAAACGGGAGAGAACATTTGCAAGCCATATATCCAATGAAGGGTTAATATCCAAAATACATAATAAATGCATACAGGTACACAGCAAGAAAATAAATAACCAGATAGACAGTAATATGATAGATAGATAGATAGATAGAACAAATAAAGTCAACAAGGACTGGGAGGAAAAATGGGTTACAAACAGAAAAAAATGAACATAACCATACTTTCAATGAGTAATATAATAACACCAAAGTGTTGGAATGATGGGAAGAAATAACCTAAACAACTTTTGAACACAGTATTTTGATTTTATATCTTCAGGTGATAGTAACAACTATTGTACTCAAGTTGGTAGATTTGTTCTCACCATGATATAGATTAGCAATTTCCAAGTTTGTGAAAGAAAATGTTTAGCAGCTGGTCTGTGATCAACTTATCTGTCATTACCAGGAAAGAAAGAAAGAAGCAAGTTGACCCAGTCTAATCTCTTGGCAAACATGCTGATAATTTATGGTTTAACTATAGATTCTATGGAATGCTTTAACAGGAAGTCCCTGGTTAATGATTGCTTATGGGAAATAAGTCTAGAATCTATGAATTTATGTAACAGTGCTTCCTGAAAAATATTTAATCTATGTAAATATCTGAGCATAAAAAGGCAATGTTTCATAGCCAAAAATGCTCCCTGCTATGTAAGTTAGGAGACTATGCATAGTTACTAAATTATACCTCTTTCCGATAATGGATATTGAATTGATATATGTAATGGGAAAAATTCATTGGATTCTTATTATAATTAAAATATAATAGATTTCCTTGCTGTGACCTATGTCAAAACTTGAGAAGCACAATGTTGCTGTTATATTTAACAACAGATATTTTATCTGTTTACCTTATACTGAATTTTCTAGATAATACAGCTTTGATGTATAAGCCCTTGTCATTATAAAATTGTTAACCAAAAATGTAATGGTGTCTCAGATGTGAGTTGCCAGCTCACAGTTAAGTATTCTAAAGAAGAACTAAAGTCATGGATCTCCAAGCTGTTACACATTAGAACGGTTTGAAAGATTTTGGAAGATATACTGATAACCAAAATTTAAAATTATCTATTTTTATATTAAAAATTATTCCAACACTTAGTGGTTTACAACAATACTACTTTATATCTTACAATTTAAAGATACAGAATCAAGCAAGAATTGGCTAGGTGATTCTTCTGCTGCAGGTGGCTGGGCTTGGCCGAAGCTCAGGGACAGCTCCTCTCATGTGCCTGTTACCTTGAGGACATCTGGAAGACTGAATTCATCAGGGCCCCTTTCTCTCAGTATGTATTCTCAAACCTCTCTGTAGTGTCTCTTCAGCAAGCTAATTAAAGCCTCTTAAATGGAGGTTCAGGGCTCCAAATGCTGGTGTTTCAACAGTCCTGGAAAGTAGTGCAAGACTTTCTATGACCTAGCCACAGAAGTCCCAGAACATCACTCTGACACATTCTTTCCATCAAACAAGTCACTAAGCCTGGCCCACATTCAAGGAGAGGAGAGTTACACTCCATGGGACAAAAGGAGAACAAAAGAATTTGCAACATCTGTAATCTACTATGTAGACATCACCTGAGAGCGATTAAATCAGAATTTGTAAGGATGGAGTTTCACATCAGTGTCATTTTAAAGCTCCTTGATTCTAATGTGCACTTAAGGCTGAGAACCACTGAACTAGAGTAAATGGCACTAGTAATTTCCAAGTCATTATTCCATTTCTTAACTCTTTTTAAATGAACTTTAAAAAATAGTTTACTTCCTATTTTTGCAAAGCAGCCACACGGATGAAAATGGATAATGTGTGCAATACTTGAGCTACATTAATTTTTATACACAAAAAATAATGTTGCTAATCTATCCTCAGGAGACATGGCTATTTAAGATAGTTTTTCAACATCTGTGAAAGATTTGTGTTGATTTTTATGTCTTCTTTGCTTTCCAGGTATTTCTTATAAAGGATTTGACTCATTAGCAGTTTTCTAATCAGTTAAGTTGTTTACAAATGTATTAATCTCATCTGTAACTACCCTCCTTGAGGAACCAATCCATGTTGCCAAATATGATAGCTTTTCAAAATCCACACCATTTACTTTTTCAATTCTATCCTCCTCACTACTCATCGAGCCCTTTGCACTCCATTCACAATGAGTGCACTATCTCTTTGCAAGTTTCAAACATCTCTATACATGCATTTACCCAATATTCTGAATGTCCTCCATATTCAGCTTCTGTGACCTCAACCTCTATACCAATCATACTAACCATCGTTTGATGCATGCTTTAAAAGCCAGCTCCAATGTTCTGTCCTTTGGGAACCCTTTCTAATCCCCTGGGTTCTTCCAAACTGCCAGGAAGAATTGTTTCTTATGTTCACACAAATAAGTATGAAGAATTACTCTGTTGTAATATTTGTCTCATATTCTAACAACCTTTTTTTTTTTACATGTCTGTTTTTTCATGCAGTGAATGCCGAAAGAGAAGACCTGACCCACTGATTTCTATATTTTTATTACTTGGCAGAATGCATGATATATAACAGGTGCTCAATAAACATTTTGTTTCCCAGCACTTTAAAAATATGTCAAATGTTAAAGAACAGTGCAGTGTAACTTGTAACAAATGATAAAATGTAATTAGTAGCTATTGTGAAGGAAAGTTGACTGGATGTTTTAAGTATCTGTGATGATGGGTATCCCACTCAGTATTTTCTTCAGTCTAGTCTTTTCTGTGTTGTTCCAAAAGAGAATATAAATACCTGTATGGTTTCATATATATTTTTTGAGATGAGGTCTCACACTGTTTCCCAGGCTGGAGTGAAGTGGCATGATCAAAGCTTACTGAAGCCTCAACCTTTGACACTCAAGTGATTCTCCCACCTGAACCTCCTGAGTACCGTGAACTACAGGTGCATGCCACCACACCCATCTAATTAATACAATTTTTTTTTTTTTGTAGGAGATGAGGTCTCACTCTGTTGTTCAAGTTAATCTCAAACTTCTGGGCTCAAGAGATCCTCCCACTTCAGCCTCCCAAAGTGCTAGGGTTACAGCCTTGAGCCACTGCACCCAACCTGTATGATTTCATCTAATTCTTTAAACCAATGTAGCCAGATGCTTCAATGCAACAGGGTTTAGAAACAATTGTTCTACTCCATGCTCTGTGCATATTAGTAACTGTTTCAGGCATATGATCATATGAAAGGACTAGGAAGGTAGTCAGGTTATGAACTCTTACTTGCTTATTCTCAGATTCCGTAAGCCCAGTGATTCTCTTATCTGCCAAACCAGGACAGTGAGTTGGAACCAAACTCTGCCCTGTATTCCAGCCATGCACCATATAGAAGAATCTACTTTCTATATTATTTCTGTCAATGCATGGGACTAGTCTCTGCCTGTGATCTAATTTTCCTGTTTTCAGGTAGAATTTCTGGAATGATTTGGCATTAATTGATACAGATACTTTGTGCTATGTACTCAGCCAAGTTGTGATCCTGTCCCAGTCCCCATGCACCTGCCACTGTCTGTTCCCTCATTACTCGACTGACCCTTTCTTAGAACTCAAGTTGCCTGATCCAACTTTTTCCCCTTCAGTCCCATTCTTTGTTTTTTCTATCCACGTTGCCCAGTCAATAAGCCCACTAGTTTACAGGTCATTGATTTCCACTGAGCCCTGATTATACTCAATGGCATAACTAGAGTCAAGAAAGGCACAAATGAATCCCTAGTCAGGTTTAGGATACGGAGCATAAAACGTAATTCATTCATCAAGGCATTGATCATTATTTTTTATGTAGGAGAGTATGCCACAGGAAGATAAAAATGCTGGTACTGAAGTGGAATCCTAATATAAAAGCTGTAGTGCCCTTGTCTAGTCAAGCATAGAAAATGTCTCAGTAGATATTTTTCTTAAATGAAACAGATGTCAACACACATCTTCACCCATCAGTTTGGCTAAACATGGCTTGAGCCCCATTCACACAACTGAAGTTAGTCCCAATCCACATGTCTGTGAGTTTCGTTCAGGCTTTTCTACACTTCTTGCTTTCTTTGAGGATATTTTATTGTTATTCACAGCCTTCTTGAGTTGAATGCTCAGTTTATGAATTTTCAATTTCTCTTGTTTTCAAATATGTGTTTTAAATCTATAAGGATAATCCGCAAATACCTTTCCAGCTACATTCTCATTGAAGCTATGTTCTCATTTCTAGCCCAGGTTAAATATATCATAACTTCATTAAGCTTTCTTCTTTAACCCATTAAGTATTTAGAATTGTGTTCCTCAGTTTCCAATTGTATTTGGCTCTGGGAGAAAAGTTATTACATGGGCTATTTTTAAAAATTAATTTCTGATTTATTACATTGTGTTTAAAAATTGTTATTAGTGTAATATGCTTTAGAATTTGTTGAGACTTCCTTTGTTGCCTAGAATTTGATCAATTTTTTTCAAAATCTGTTTTATGTTTGCTTAAACAGATGTACATTTTCTATACGTTGGGTGCAGTGTTCAGTATCTTTCTACTTATTAAATAATAATTGTTAATTATGTTATTCAAAAAAAAAAGAAGTCTCACAGAACTGATTCCAACTCTTGGTTTCTAAGTTCTAAGTTTTCTAGTTTGAAATTTCAATTATCCTTCAGTCCTGAAGTCCAGGCTTGAATCTCAGTTATCTTCTCCATGATAAATATTCTGCCTCAAGCCCAATCTGGCAATTAAGCTTCATTTATTTATTGATAAATCACCAGTTATAACACAATTGCACATCTGGCATCCCTGGACACCACAATTCTTACCTGGCCCCTGATGCCACCTAATCCACCTGATTAGGAAAATTTTTGGAGAAGGAGTTGTGGCCTAGAAGAATATACTGAAAGTTGCCATCTACATATAACTTCATTTGAGTTACATTGGTTATCCATAATTCAGGGCAATGGATTTAGAGTTGTAAATAGACTAATTATCACCCACATTTTAACATCACATTACATGAGATCAAGAATCAACATAGAAAATTCTATCCCCAGGTTCATGCCTCTCTCCTAAAAATGTGCTGTAACTGCTGCTTGACTTTTAGAACTAAAGATAGGTAATTCTAAGAAAACAATAATTACACCAGGTGATCAGATTGAAAGAATCATAAATAACATCCAAGTTTGATAATATTTTGAAGAAAATTTTCCATGATTCCTCAACATAGAAATCATCAGCATTTTTGGTATATTTTCTTCTAACCTATTTAGAAGACATGCTTTTTTTTTTTTACATAAGTAAAATCATGCCTCATGTATGTTATTGTATACTGACTTTTTCAAGCATTTTCTCATGTCTTAAAAGATTCTGAGGATATCTTTGAGATGTACATAGTAATCTATCTTTTTAATGTACTTTATCTTATTAACCTGTTTCCTGATTATTGGATATTGATGCAGTTTCAATGTATTTTTTGAAATTCATACTTTAATAATCTTTCATCTTTGGATATAAATCTGTATAAAACAAAGTTCCTAATTGTTTGCTGGAATTGTTGGGTTTAATGAATAATACATTTCATTTTTAAAGGTTTTCCTTTTCATGTTTTGAGGACATTCCATACTATTTTTCATAATGACTGCACTAATGGACATTTTTACCAATAAGGTATAAGAGGTCCCTTTTCTCCACGTCCTTGCCAATACTTGTTATTTTTCGTCTTTTTCATAATAAGCATTCTAACTTGGGTGATGTGGTATCTTATTGTGGTTTTGATTTGCATTCCCTTTTTAGCATTTAACTCTTTGATACACCTGCAATTAACTTTTGATGAATGTGGAAGTTGATTTTTTACATGAATTCATTTTCAATTTCAATTTTCCCTTTGGCTAATGTAATTTTTAATGTACATGAGCAGTAAGAAAATATTATTGCCTCAAAATTATAGAACTGATAAGCTAGACTTTGCAAACAATGACACAAGCTAGGGAAGACTCAAAGACCTTGAAGATCTCTCAGGAAGGCTTAGCCATCACCAAGTAAAAGTATTGGCTGGGGCTGTTGTTTTGGGAGTTTTAAAGTCCAGGCCTGGGGGATATTATGCTGAGTAAGATAAGCCAGACACAGAAAAATAAATACTGCAAAATCTCAATTATTTGCAGCATCTAAAAAAGTCAAATTCATAGAAGTGGAGAGTAGAATGGTAGTTACCAGGGCTGGGAGTGGAGGAAATGGTCAAAGGTTACAAAGTTTTGTTATGTGGGATGAGTAAGTTCAAGAGATCTAATGTATAGCATGGTTGACTATAGTTAGCAACACCATGCTACATACTTGAAATTTGCTAAGAGAGCAGATCTTTAGTATTCTCACCACACATACAAAAAGGTAACCATGTGAAAAGATAACTATGCTAATTAACATGACTATAGTAATCATTTCACCATGTTTATGTATACCAAAACATCACATTGTACACTTTTAATATACACAATTTCTTTAAAAAAATAAAAATTAAAGAAATAAATGAATAAGTCCAGCTATTCCCCAAGGGGATCACCAAATATGGAGCTGCTTTATATGAAAACTAAGTTCTATTAATTTGAATTATTTTAGATGTAGGAATCTGAACTATGTCACAAAGTTGCTTCAATTTTCTAATCCACTTAGTCTGTATAAATGCAGCTTGAGAACAGTCCTTGGCTTTTAAGTGGTTTATGCTAGCGGCATGACAAAAGTTGATCTTTTATTGCAAGTACTTCCAGGCATGATTTCATAGTAACAACTATAAAAGGAATAAAAATCAAACAGAAATAAATATTTCTCTCCCTATGCCCTATAAAAATTGTATCTACTGCAAAATGGATGCCTAAAATATATTCAGGAAAGAAATCACATGAGTCATTTTTAACCCAGAAAGGAAGCTTTCCATAAGGGAGACTATTTCTTGTTTTTTTTTTAACCTGTTACTTTGTGATAATAACCTCAAAATTCCAATTCTGTTTTTACTGGATTAAAAGAACAGCAAGTCTTAAGTTTAAAACCAGAGCCTTAAAAAGTATTCATGTAAAAATAATTTGTTGGTGGAGGTCAAAAGGGGACTGATGGAAGTCCCCAGCAGGCAGAAAAGCTGAAACTAGGAGGTGGTCTCAGCTGGAGACGAGCTTCAGACTGATTCCACAGGGAGCTCAGAAGCATGAATCTCACAAGAGCTACTGCCACCTTGAGGTAAAGGAGCCAGTCATTGGCTGTGAGCTAGGTAGTAGCTGTGAGCCCTTTAAACAGTCACCCACAAGTGTGAGAGCCACAAATCGGGACTGCAGCACCCCAGTGCCACCACCACAGTCTTCTAGCCACACTCACTTTTCCCTGAGCCTGGAAAGTCTTCCCTTTCCTAACTCCCATGTTTTCTACTAAGTGACGTCTTTTCCAACCTCCCACAAACATCCCCAACTCCCTTGTTCTTTTTGTGTGTGATCTTACTATCCTCTTTCCTCTCTTGTAATATTTATGACATCATAATGGAGGAATCTTTCTGCATATCTTTTCTTTCCTCGCAAGAATGCCCGAAAGAAAGCAGTTGTGACATTTACTTTCGTATGCTCAGTGGTTGGGAGAGTGCCTAATACATAACTGGTGTTCAATAAATCTTGGTAATCCAAAACTCCTGAATATAAAACCAAAAGTTAAATTACAATTCTTCATAAATGGGTATCCAATGATAAAATTTAGGTAGCAGCAAATGCAGCAGAATTGCCTTTGGGTATCTTGAGTACTTGAGTGTCAATGGTGGTCAGACTGCAGTACTTACCCTATCTTAGTTCTTTCTCTGTTGTTAGATCCATAACTCAGTTACCTGTAAGGATTCTCAATCATCTCCTTAAAGCAATGGAGCAGCTGCACTATATACCCCAAATAATATCTCTCACTGCCAAACTAGTAAGTATTAGAAATATCTGTTGCTCCTCCATAGCCCATGGTTCTATTCCCTATGCTCTTTATCTAAAAGTTTCATGATAAATTCACGATACCAATTTATATAAGTTAGACATCACTGCAAAATAAATAATCTCGAGACTCAGTGGTGTGAAACAAAAATTACTAATTCTTATGAACACATTTATAGCTAAGCTAAAAGTCCACTTGTTGGGGCCTATATTGGCTGGGAGTCTTTGATTCAAGCTGCTGGTATACCTATCTCAACTCCTTATTATGGGTCAATCTCACTTTCTTCTCCACTTGTGTTCCTTCTCAATTACTTTGTAAATTGTTCAACCCCCACCATGCTTCCGGAAACTTGTAAGGGTGATAAGGTCTATAATGCAGTAGCATGTTCTAGAAAAAACTCTGCTAGTTGTGGAGTCAGTTAATACTTTCCTAAGGAATTGGTATTTAAGCTGAGGCCTGAGAGAAACTCTTAGCAAGATCAAAAAAGAGGAAAGGGATTAGTAGGCAAGAGAAATCTTATTTTAGTTAGGATATGGCTTAACCTCTGAATCAGAGACAAAAACAACAGTGGTTTACACAACAGTAGAGTTTATTTCTCAATCATGTAACCATCTGGGTAAAACAGATTAAGGCTATTACTATCACTCCATGGTACCAGGGGTTTAAGTTTTTCCCATCTTTCTGCTCGGTAATCTTCAACATGCAGGTTCCATTCCATGGGCTATGATGGCCGCTTTGGTTGTGTCCACATTCCCACAAGGCTACCCTATTCACATAAAACTGGTAAATTCTCTGTCAGAGCTGATATCATACTTATAGAAAATTCTTTATCTTACTGTTTTATGTTTAATATAATTTGGATATTTGTCCCCCAAATCTCATGTTGAATTGTAATCTCTAGTGCTGGAGCTGGGGCCTGGTAGGAGGTATTTGGATCATGGGGACAGATCCCTTATGGCTTGGTGCGGTCTTCGAGATAGTGAGTTATTGTGAGATCTGGTCATTTAAAAGTGTGTGGCACCTCCCCCGACACTCTCTTTCATCCTTTAACCATGTGACATGACTGGTCTCCCTTTGCCTTCTGCCATGAGTGAAAGCTTCCTGAGGCCTCCCTAGATTTCAAGCAGATACCAGCACCATACTTCCTATAAAGGCTGTGAGCCAATTAAACCTCTTTTCTCTGTAAATTACGCAGTCTCAGGTATTTCTTTATAGCAATGCAAGAGTGGCCTAACACAGTGTTGTTCAATATTAAACTGCAAAGTACAAGTACAGAAACTTTCTGCTTCAACTACACAGACAATGCAGAAATCTATTGCGTATTTCCTCTGTTTTTGCTATGTCTATTCTTATTTATAATATCACAATGTGGAAAAGAGGGAATATTGAAAAAGTGTAGTTCTCCTGGAACATAAACATACTCCTAATTTCTAAATTCTGCCTCATCATTTGACATTCTTGGAGACTGCACCTGGCTGCATATACCATGTGTCATCTCTAGCTCAACTTATTATAGTAGATATATCTTAAATAACCTCTTTTCCCCCAGGCAATCTTTACACCATTATTTGGGTTCATTGCGTTCATTGCACTCATCACTATTTGAAATGATCATGTTTATTTATTTTATTCATTTGCTGCCAGAAAGTAATTTCCATAAAATGCAAATTTTGCTTACCTTGTATCACTGTATATCAAATGCCTTGGGTTATGCCAGGCATAAAATGCATATTTGACAATTATTTGTTCAGTGAATGGTATCCAGGCGTTTATGCATAATGGGTATAACTGTCAGAGAATGAGTTATGAACTGGTAAGGTGCTCTAAAATTATTGTTAGTATAGTTGAGTTATACAAAGTAGATTTTCAAAATACAGAGCAATTGACTTAAAATTGCAAAGAGGATAAATACCAACTACATCTTGCATCCAAGCTCTTAATATCAAAAATAATTAAAGTTTCATCTCCACCCTTGTTTCTCTCTCCCAAAGATAAGTACTTGTTCCTCCCAACTTAGAACTTGCACTGAATGACTCAGAGGAAACAAGAAATAATTACAAAAAATAACTTCAGGGTGATGTATATTGGAAAATCAGAAATAACATTAAGGTTTTTTAAAAAACAGGAAATGTCCTATTTTCATTTTTTTTTTTGCTTCAGACTCTCAAAATATTTACAAGCCTTTAAATATAGAATAAAGCTTAGCTACGTTGACTCATGTAGTAGCACTCTCAATATGGACATTTTCCTTTTTTAAAATATATTTTCATTTTAATTAAAAATTATTATGTAAACTTTAAAAAACTCACATTTTCAAAATAGTTTATTCTGAGATTATTGAAGAAACACTGAAAAAGCAAATGAAATCACCACAACCACCAAAAAAAAAAAAAGAGTTACCTTCTATTAACCTTTAGGCATATTTACTTCTAAGTCTTTCTAAAAATTTTACATAGAATCTTAATAGATGATTATTTACTAATTTTATAATTTTTCTCATGTCTTTGTTTTAATAACGACTTTAATGGCCATATATTTTGTCACTTGAGTTTATCATAATTTACTGATTGTTGAACAATGGCATCGTTTTTATGTTTTTGTATATAACACTGCAATAATTACATTTGATATAAATTTCCCCCATATTGCTATAATTTCCTGTATCGAAATGAAATGTTAGGTTAATGAGTATATAAATGAGTATTTATACACTGATATTTTTTCCTTAACAGTTCCTTAATTGCTCATTTTTTTGTTGTTGTTTTTTGAGAAGGAGTCTTGCTTTGTTGCCCAGGCTGGAGCGCAGTGTTGAAATCTCGGCTCACTGCAATCTCCACTTCCCTGGTTCAAGCAATTCCCCTGACTCAGCTTCCCAAGTAGCTGGGATTCCAGACACATGCCACCATGCCCGGCTAATTTTTTTGTATTTTTAGTAGAGACGGAGTTTCACCATGTTGGCAAGACTGTCTTGAACTCCTGGCCTCAGGCACTCCGCCTGCCTCGACCTTCCAAATTGCCGGGATTACAGGCATGAACCACCATACCCAACCAATTTCTCATTTTTATATTGATACATAATGATTGTACATACTTATGGAGTACATGCATACAGTATATAATGATCAAAGCAGGGTAATTGAGATATCTATCACCTCAAACATTTACTATTTCTTTGTGCTGGGAAAAACTCAAACCTTGTCTTCTAGTTATTTGGAAAAATACTATAAATTCTTGTTAATTATAGTTGCCCTATTGTATTATCAGAACACGAAAACTTATTCCTTTTAACTGTATTTTTGTACCCATTAACCAGTCTCTCCTTATCTTCCCCACTGCTTACCCTTCCTAGCCTCTGGTAACCATCATACGACTCTCTACCTCCAGTACATCCAGTTTTTTAGCTCTCACGTGAGTGAGGATATGTGATATTTGTCTTTCTGTGCCTGGCTTACTTGACATAATGTCCTCCAGGTTTATCCATATTGCTGCAAATGACATGATTTCATTTTTTTAATGGCTGAATAATATTCCATTTTGTGTGTACCACATTTTCTTTCATCCATTGATGGACACTTCAGTTGATTCCCTGTTTTGGCTACTGTGAATGGTTCTGCAATAACCATTGGAGTGAAGATATCTCTTCGACTTATTAATTTTCTTTCTTTTAGATATATATATATACAGTGGTGGGATTGCTGGATCACATGGTAGTTCCTTTTGTAGGTTTTTGAGGAACCTCCATACTGTTTTCCACAGTGGCTGAGCTAACTTACACTCTCATAAACAACATATGAGCATTTCTCTTTTCTCTGCACGCTTGCCAGTATCTATTTTTGCCTTTTAAAACTTTTAATTTTTAATTATTATGTGTATATATTTAGGGGGTACATGTAATGATTTGATACAAGCATGCCATATGTAATAATCACATCAGGGTAACTGGGGTATCCATGACATCAAGCATTTCTCATTTCTCTGTGTTATTTTCTGTCTTTTTTGTAATAGCTATTTTAACTAGGGTGAGATGATATCTCATTGTGGCTTTGATTTCCATTTCCCTGATGATTAGTGATGATGAACAGTTTTTCATAAACCAGCAGTTATATGAGCAGTTTTCATATACTTCAATCAACAGGTATATGAAAAAATGTATTTCTTTTGAAAAAAGACATACAAATATTTATTCAGATCTTTTGTCCTTTTAAAAATCAGATTACTTTTGTTTCACATTTGAGATATTACAGTTCCTTATATATTTTTGTTATTAATCCCTTGTTGAATCTATAGTTTGCAACAATTTCCCATTTTTCTACCAGTAGTTTATGAGTATTTAATAACAACCTAATTAGTACATTAGTTTTCTTAAAATGTTCCCCAAACTGTTATGTGAAAATGATATTTCATTGTTTTAACTTGCAGTGTTTACATGGATATTAAAGTTCAGTTTTTATATATTTTTTTCATATATTTGTTAACATTTTTTTCTGTGAGTGGTACACATGGTGCACATTTTAAGTTGAGTCTCAAAGGTTCTTTGTATTGCATTTTTACATCTTTTTATTTAAAAATAAAATATAGATTCACAGGAGAACCTACATGCAATAAAGGTAGAATTTAATAAATTATCATTAGGCAAAAACTCTCATAACTATGACCCAGGTCAAGAAATGGAACTTTCTAGTTCTTGTCACTCAGAAGTCACTCCATGTCCTCTATCTCAGTCACAAGCCCCTTCTACCAAAAAGTGACCAATATCCTGTGCATGCCCAGGATCTAACTCTGCCATGCCTAACAGAAATTGGCTGCTCCCAGGCTAAAAGATAAATGATTATATCAAAGGTTGTACCATGCTGGGAGATGTTGGAGTATCAGCCTAGCTAGTGTGGAGAGACCACACCAAGTGCCTTGGACATTTAGTTGGGTTAACAAAAAGACCCTTATGTGGAAGTAAAAATTATGCCCTGGCATGAGTCACGTGTTAAGATGAAATAAAAAAGCACCCTCTTACCCTAACAAAGAAAAAATACCAAGCTTGGTAAGACCCAGAATATGTGAAAATTTAACTGACCACCAGAAATAAGGTAACCACCCTTTAAAAGAGAATGCATAATTCATACTCACAGCAATGTATCATATACAAGGTACATTGTACAATCAGGAATTACTAGATATACCAAAAAAGATAAATATAGTGCATAAGAAAACCTGCCAGACAATAAGACATATCCCTTAAATTTATACAAATAAAGAAACAAAAAGGAAAGGCAAAAATATCACCCAAATATTGAAATTAGTGGTAAAGTAAATTAAAACATCTAAATATATTCTGAAACCTAAAGGAAAATATGGTCATGCTGAAAACAGATAAATATTCTTAGCAAATAAAAACAATTCATAAAAAAGAAGAACTGAATGAAAATTTTAGAACCTAGAGTATAATATCTGAAATAAAAATTTCACAGGATGGGTTTAAAAGAAGATTTAACATAGCATATAAAAGGAGTAGAAAATTTGAAGACAGATCAACAAAAAGCATCCAATCTAAAGAAGAGATAGGAAGAAAAGGAACAGAGAGCATCAGCAACTATTTAATCAATATCAAGCTCTCTAACAGAATTATGTTTTCGGAAGAGGAAAAGATGCAGAAAGGTCCTTGTGGATAGCAACCAGCAGCCAGTACAAACTTGCCATCTATCTGTATGAGTGAGCCATGTGAATCCTCCAGTCCTAGTCAAACCACCTCAACAGACATGGTGTGAGTAGAGATTGGCAGCCCTGCTTGAGCCCTGCCAAAATTTCAGATCCTTGAGCAAAACAAATGATAGTTGGTGTTTAAATTCAAAGAAGGAGGAGGAGGAACAGCAGACAATGGAACAAAAAATAAGAATTTTAAAGAAATAATGGCCAAAAAAATTTCAAAATTTTATAAATAACAAAATAGAAGCAAACATATCAGCTAACCTTAAGCAGAATAAGTACAAAGAAAACAATGTCTAGCTATCATAGTAAAACTGTTGAAAATCAGACTTAAAGAGAACATTTTGACAGAGGCTAGTGACGTGTATATGATTAAAATGATCACTGACTTCTAACTAGAAACAACAGAGAGCAGAAGACAATGAGGCAACATTTTAAAGTAAGAAAAAAAAAGTCAACCCAGAATTCTATGTCCGGGGAAAGTAGCCTTCATAAAATAAAAATGAAATGAAGATATCTTCATATAAATTAAAACTCAGAATTTCTACAGAACGACGCTACTCAAATGTAAAATAAAACTGTTTATCCTGAAGAGAAAGTTCCCTAGATAGAAACTCAGATCTAGAGGAAAAAATAAATAGTGTGGGAAATAGTAAATCTGTGGGTAAATATAAGGATTATGTAATTTTTTAACTTCTGTTCGTATCTTTAAAATACATATGACTACTTAAAACAGTAATTATAATACTGTACTTCAGGATGTTTAACACATATAGATGGGATGTAGATGAATATAATAGCCCAAAAGATAGAAGGCAAACAAAACCTTATTGTTGCAAGGTTTTTAGGTTTAACACAAAATAGTCAAAATTAATTCTAAATAGTTGTAACAAGCTAAGAATACATAGTGTAATCCCTAGAGTGACCTCTAAGAAATTGCAAAGAAACCATAAATTAAAAAGTCAACAAAATAAAAGGAAACCGAGAAATATTTGCTAACCCAAAAGACATCAGGAAAGAAGGAACAGAGATTAAAATATATGGGATAAATACAAAAGTAATAGGAAACTGATAGACTTAAATCTAAATAAACATATCAATAATTGTATTACATTTTCACAGACTACACATACCAATTAAAAGACAGAGATTACCAAACTGGTTAAAAGAGCAAAACCCAACTACTTGCTGTCTGTAAGAGATGCTCTTTAAATATAAAGAAACCAAAAAGTAAAAGGATAAAAAATGATAGATCATGCAATAAGTTATAGAAGCATAAAAAACTGAAATGAGGATGTAAATAGCTGAAAGGATAGACTCAAGACAAGAAGTATTGTCAGAAGTAGAAGAACACTTCATAACTTAAAAGAACTGACTCATCAAGACAACAAAACAATCTTAAATGTGTAAACAACTAATAACAAAATTTGAAAATATGGGAAACAAAAATAGACTGAACTAAATAGGGAAAATATAAATATCCATAGCCATGGTTACAGCTTTTAATATTTTCTCATAGCAACTCATAGAATAACTAGACAAAAATTAAGACGGGATATAGAAGACCTGAAAACCACCATCAAGCACATTGACTTGTGTTAGCCCATTTTGTGGTGGTGTAATAGAATACTACAGACTGGGTAATTCATAAAGAAAATAATTTTATTTCTCGCAGATTTGGAGGCTGAGAAGTGCAATATCAAGCTGCTGGCCTCTGGTGAGGGCATTTTTGCTTCATCATCCCATAGCAGAAGGTGAAAAGATCAGAGAGAGAAAGAAAGCCAGAGAGCCTGAGGGGGACAAACTCATCCTCACAATAACAAACCCATACCCTCAATAGTGACATTAATCATTAGGATGATGATCTCATGGTCTAATCACCTCTTAAAGATCCCACCTCTCAACACTATTGCATTGGGGATTAAGTTTCCGACACGTAAACTTTGGGGGACACGTTCAATCCACAGCAGGACCCTCCCCCTCAAAAATACAGCGTATAAACTATTTTCAAGTGCACATAGAAAATTTATGGAGACAGACAACATGCCACGCCATAAAACAAGTTCAATAAATTTAACATTATTGATATCTTAAGGGTATGCTTTTGATCTAATTGAGTTAAATTAAAAATTGATAACAAAAAATAACTAGAAAATTTCAAGTATTTGGAAATTAGCACATTTCTCAATAACTCGTGTCAAAGAAGAAATCACAAGAATACTTATAACTAAATGAAAATTTTAAAAACACCTCAAAATGTGTATAATATACCCAATGCTATCATTGGAGTAAAATTAATGCCTTTAAATGTCTATGTTAGAAAAAAGAAAGGTTTTAAATCCATCATCTAGATTTTTTTCCATACAAAACTAGAAAAAGATGAGCAAATGAAATTTAAAGACATGGAAACAGAAAGTAATTAAGATGAGAGCAGGAATCAATTAAAAAGACAACCACAACAGAAAAAAGTATCAAAGGCAAACTTGTTTCTGTGAAAAAATTTAAAATATTGCTAAATCCCTAACAAATGAAAAAAAGATAAAACATAAAAGAGCATATTTATTATAAAACTTTTCTAAATTTGTAATTTATATTTTAATTTTAGCATGTTAATGTTCAAAAATTGTGTGCAAATCTGTGGCCAGTATATGATTCATCATTTTTGTGACTTATTTTATATATTTCACTTTGAAAATTCTCCCCATCTTGAAATAAATATTTACCCATAACGTCCCTTGTATTTTTATGGTTGTATTTCTTTTTACATTTAACTCTACAATACATCTAAAATTTATTCTGGTGAATAATGCAAGGTAGAGCTACAAATTGATTTTTTCATCATATCAAAAAAATTTTGTTAGTTTTAGATCTTAAATGTCCAACAACTATGGGAAAATATGAATTAAATGTGAGGAAGAAGGACACAAACCATGGCAGAAGCAGGAGACAGAAGATCTTTCAGGAAAGGCTTTTATATCTACTGGTTACTGATAAACAAGTGATTGGAGCTGGTGTTCTGGGTAATTTAAGAGCTCTGTATTCCCCAAGGATCACACAAAGCACAGTGAACTTTAGTTGGAAATATGTTATATTTATAAAATACCTGGAAAAGGTTTTATTTCCAGAATTTTGGCTGATTTAAGTAAATGTAGAGTTTATTAATATAACATAATTTAGATTCCTAAACTATCTTAACATTGCTGAAATGTTCTAATTCACTTAAGACCTAAGACAGACTCAAAAAAATGCCCAAGTTGTTAGTGGTTTGGCTTAACATGACATACTAAAGCTGCGTATTTTATTGAAATTTCTATCATATATGATTTTAACAGCAGCAAATTGTATACAAATTACTAGTAAATAAACTTTTCTATCCCCCTATCATATGAGAATCATGCTTGAATAACCAAAAGGATACTTTCCTGCACTCAGGAGTAAAACCACAGTACGAGCTTAATCCCACTTGTGAGTGCTGTTTTAATAAGGGAGTGGTCCCTTATTTAGCCTATATAAATTTCTGTAAAGCTCATACCTACAGTATTATTTTTTCTTTTTTTTTATTTAGAGACATTGTCTTGCTCACTGCCCAGGCTGTAGTGTAATGGTACAACCATGCCTCTCTGTGGCCTCAATCTCCTGGGCTCAAGCAATCCTTCCAGCCTCCAGCTAGCTGGGATTACAGGTGCACACTACCACACCTGGCTAATTTTTTAAATTATTATTATTTTGTACAGATAATCTTGCTATGTTGCCCAAGCTGGTCTTGAACTCCTGACTTTAAGAAATACTCCTGCCTTGGCCTTCCCAAATGCTTGGATTACAGGTGTGAGCCACTGCACTGATCCAGCAATTTCTTTAGTGAAGAAAAAGAAAAGTGTGTCCTTTAGTGTAATAACAAGATACTTGACAGTAAATATTTATGCTTCTACTGAACATTTCCACTTAGCTAATCAAGTTCTTTTAATATGCATATTTCATATGACAGAGGAAAAAAATGTCCACACTAACTAAAAATGCCCATGCTCTTATGATCATTAGTTTTTTTTTCCTCCCAGTGTTTCCTTTTGCTTTCCTCTTATTCAAGGAGAGCATTGGACTCAAGCAGGATGACATGAGGCAGAAAATAGAAAAGCCCTGAATTTTTTACTCTGGTGTTTGGCTTCTAAAAGCCTTAGCCTCAGAGAGGTCAGAGATGTTTTATTTTTAATGTTATTATTTTTAATTTTTATGGGTACATAGTAAGTGTATATGAGATGTATTATAGGCAGAATAATGGCTGCTCAAATATATTCAAGTCCTAATTGCAGAAACCTGTGAATATGTCACCTTACACAACAAAAGGGGTTTTCCAGTGTGATTACATTAAATATCTTGAGATGGGAGGTTATTCTGGATTATCTGTACAGGCCAAATATAATCACAAGGATCCTTATAAGTGAAAGAGGGAGGCAGGAGGCTAAGAGTCAGAGGGGATGTGAGGAGGGAAGTGAGACTGGAGTGATGTGATTTTTGGACCAGAGACACAAGCCAAGGACAGCCTCTAGCAGCTGGGAAAGCCAAAAAAAAAAAAAAAAAAAAAAAAAAAGGATTCTTTCCTAGGACTCCTAGTATGAACACAGCCCTGCCAACCTTTTA
Organism: Cheracebus regulus; assembly: GCA_963574635.1. Lineage (NCBI taxonomy): Eukaryota > Metazoa > Chordata > Mammalia > Primates > Pitheciidae > Cheracebus > Cheracebus regulus. The sequence continues at coordinate 16,743 of CAUYQU010045249.1, read as the reverse complement.
GCCCAGTGAGACCCATTATGGACTTCCAACCTCCAGAACTATAAAAAATAAATTTGAGTTTTTTAAAGCTACTAAGGTTTGGTACTTTGTTTTAGCAACAATAAAAAACACATGCTTAAACTCTACACCTATTATCAAATACAAAAATAGAATTCTCCTGGCTATAGCAGGGAGTGGGGAGGCAAAGTTTTCTCTCCAATCTCTGCATTGCTTCTCTAAGAAACATGGCAAAATCCTGGAAAAGTTTTGCCAGTATGGTACATCTAGACTCAAAGAACCATAATCAGTTTTCCAGAAAGATTCTCCAAGCATTGCAACAAGTAAGCAGAAACATATAAAATTAAAATGGCTGAGCTAACAACAACAAAAAAAGTATCTTTTTGTACATCTGAGTTTTTAAACTGAAATTAAGTAGATATTTCTTGATTTTATACCATTAATATTTTCTTATCATATAGTGGATATACACAGAAAAATTACTGTAGTCAATTCCTTACAGTATGATGTGGCATAATTGGCAGAATGATTATACAGTATAATTGGCAGAATGATATGGTTTGAATCTGTGTCCCTACCGAAATCCCGTGTCAAATTGTAATCCTCAGTGTTGGAGGAGGGGGCTGTTGGGAGGTTACTGGATCATGAGGGTCAACGTCCCCCTTGTTGTCCTTGTCATAGTGAATACTTATGAGATCTGGTTGTTTAAAAGTGTGTGGCACCTCCCCCACCCTCTTCCTCTTGTTTCAGCCGTGTAGGAGATGCCTCCTTCCGCTTTTGCCATGATTGTAAGTTTCCTGAGGCCTCCCCAGTCATGCTTCCTGCATAGCCTATGGAACCATGAGTCAATTAAACCTCTTTTATTTATAAAATGTCCAGTTTCAGGTATTTCTTGATAGCAATGTGAGAATGGACTAATATAGGACTTACATTTTACTTTGTACCTTTTTACACCTTTTGAATTTTATTCACTGTACATGTATAAGTTATTTAAAAATTAAATTTACTAAAATTTGCTTTCAGTTTTTTTGAGGTACAATAAGATGCACAGATATGAATGTGTTAGATGGGTCATATTTGTGTAATTAATTCCTGTTCTGCCCTGAGACTTCTCTGTACATTGCCTCATGTTATTGGTGAAAGACCCCAGTTCTTGTCAAGTTGGGAGAAAGATTTCAGCCAAGAGATGACTTAAAGATAACCGAAAGCTTAATTTAAAGGAAATAGGGAGAAAATAGATTGTTTTAGGAAAAAGTAAGTATACTCCAAGACAAGAGATGGCTGATCCTGCAAAAAAAAAAAAAAAAAAAAACAGCTCTGAGGGTCCTGCTCTGTGAGTTTTAACATGTAGCGCTCCCTTTCAAGTTCCCACTTTTGTCTTAAGTCTCCACCTTTCTCCTTTGTCTACTTTTCCTGCTTCTGCTTTAAGTCACCACTTTTGTCCCACCCATGCTGGTAGGATTCTCCATTACTGTTGGTTAATAGCTATGCACAAGTTGAGGATCAATATGAATCTTGCTCAGTGGCATCCCTGCTCACTACTGCTGCTCCAGGAAGGTTGTATAGCAATCAAATGTCTATGTGTTGTACCTGAATATCTCTTCGGAATGTCTTCCTTTGCTCTTGTCCGTACTTGTTATCAGCATGCCCCTAGTGACATTCTGACATTTTCACTGCAGAATGAATGATTATTGGGGCATTTTTAAAAGGAATTCCAGGGCATTTCTTTCTGCCTAGGTATCGCCTCTGCTTTCATCAAGGAGAGAAATAATTCCACAATCTTCTCTACCCCCGTGGTCAGAACTGAATTATTTGTCAATTTTGTGCCAAGAAAGCTCAAAAAGTGACTATGTGGCAGACGGTGATAGAAGTGACATGAATATAGTTGGCCAATTATTATTTTTTTTCTGGGTTCTAGGAAAATTGTTTCTGTAAAATAACTGTGATTATTTTTTATAATAAAACAAGGGGAGAAGGGATATTGAGTAGACTGCTAGTAGCAGCTGCTACACACACTGTATCAGTGTGTATGTGTGTAAAAGGTTTAGGTTTGCCTTTAAGTAATTCAGATCCACAATAGCACTGGTTTTAACAGAAACATTGGCCTCTGTCCTGTAAAAGTTCAGAGCAGATAGGACAAAGAATCAGTTTCCTTCTAGAGTTCCCCTTTGCCACCTGGAGAATGGGCCTTTTCTCCCTGGTTTGAAACGGTGATCAGCACATGTAAATTCCAAGTGGTGGGATGAGAAAGGGACAAGGTCAAAAAGGGTCAAAAGGACCGGCACTGGCTGTCATTTAAGTAAGGTTCCTTGAAGCTGCTCTGAAACATTCTGCTTCTATTCCATTGTCTGATACTTAGTCATGTGGCCATGTCCAGCTATGAGGGAGCTTGAGAAATGGTCCTTTTATGACCAATGGCTATGTGTTTAGGTAAAAATTAGTGCCTGTGAAAACAGGAGCCCTAAAGAATGAAAGCAAAATGAATACCAGAGGGTTGTGAGTAGTCTCTGCCATTTATGGGCATAAAGTATATTCAGTGTTGTCATTATTATAAAAAGAGCATCATCTTGAAAGTATTTATTTGTATCTTCTTTTTATTTAAAGGAATATTTTTAGGTTAAGGCATGTGTAAGTTGTGGGGAGTCACACCTTTCATTTGTTTAATTTATCCTGCATTTTTTCTAATCTTGCTTTGGTTAGCACTAAAGCAAACATTACTGAATGACACTGAATTTTCCTATTGTAGGCATTTTGAAGAACATTTTTGGAAGTTGTCTTTTTGGGCATGACCTGAAATCTTAAACATTTCCAAAAAGATATGAAGAGAAGAACTGAAGGATTTCTCAAGGGTCTTAATCAACACTATTAAGGTCTTTTATTCTATGAAAGCTGTGTATGAAATCCTGTGATCACAGGGTAAACCATTAAACAGACGGTTCTTTTTCTTTTTTAAACTTTTCTTTTTGTATTTTTTTCCGAATGTTTACCAGATACTAGATATTAGGATTTTATTGAACAGGTTTTTATGTGAAAAGAAAAGCCATAGTAATCTCTTTTATGTGTACTTTTTGAATTGCTTCTGCACAGATTAAATCTTATATCCAAGCTTAGAAGCAAAAAGCAAGCTAGTCATATAATTGTTCTTCATCTGACCTGGTTATAGCCTACTGCAGGAAGCTCATTCAAATATGGGGACTTCAATATTTCTAGCACAAAATAAAACTCTATCTTGTTATTCACATAAATAATACCATATCAGTATATCTTTATTAGTTCTGGCTTTGTGAAATGAAGTTTCAAATTCTACTAAGTCTTCCTTAATTCAAATAATTTCTGTAGCAGAAAGAAACAAGACAACTGTCTTCTTACTCGAAGATCATATAATCTGTTTTCAATTTCTCTTTCATGGCTGCATTGGTGGAATGCCTGCATTTCAGAGATAAATGAGTCCAATTTTATAACTTCTGCCTGCCAGTCATTCTTCAGAGTGGTGCTGGTGACCAGCTGTCTGAGAATCTACTATTAAGGGTTGCATTCTGCATGCCATGTCATGTCTTCTTCCTAATACTATGTAGCTCTACAATATTCTTTATGAAGTCCCTTAATCACACTATTATTCCATGTTGCTAAGCAGTCAAGCACCTGCTAGCTACTGAAAGAAGAATTTGCTTTACATATTTTGTATTACATTTAAGTAGGCTTAGATTTTTGTAATGTCACAGATGGTGTGGCATAAATAAGAAGGTTACAGGGACTGTGGTACCATTTGGACTCTGCTTACAACTGGGATTTTTGGAGCTCCTCTCTGTGGCATTGTTTGATTTTGTTATTTTTTCTTGAAGTTCTGCTACTGCATTAGAATATTAATCCTTTATGTTTTATTGTATATAACATTGTTCTGGGTGCCTTGAGAGACATAACACAAAAATAAGATAGGATTTTTGAACATTTATCCATCCAAACTCTTAAAGTAATTGTGTGGAGATATTGTAGACATTTCCCCTTTTTGCCCCATCCTAACCCCAATATTTGAAGCTTCTTGTAACCCAGGAGATTGCATCTACCTCTCACTGGAGAACTTGGCTTCTCAGCCTTCCTTGCGTGTCTAGGCACGATCCTTGACAGCTCTGAAAAGCAGATATATATCCTTCAGATAAAGGAGAGAACACTCAAAATGCATTCTGGTGAAACAAGGCAGGTGGCCACTTCTGCATCCCCTTTCCAGAAACAACAGGCAACTGTAGTAAGGGGTGTGGCAGAAACACCCAGTGGATGGCATTGCAGTGTGGGTGGAGGTTTTAAAGTGTCTGCATCCACAGGTGTTAGTCATGTTGTTTTCATAAGACCAGTTTTGTGATACAAATTTGGGCATTTTCCTGGTGGGAAGGTCTCTATGACTGATTGCTAGGCTTATCTGGAGATTCTGTGAGTCACTAAAAATATTTAATAGAGTGAGAACTTTTATTGCTTGTAACTAAGCATACTGATTGATATAAGAGGAAGCTATTATATCATTAATAAGTGACAAGGAAAGGTAAAATAAAAATTTGGGGGTAGACATATTAATGTGATCTGATGGAGATAGATAAGGGCTTAAAAGATAGGAAAGATTCACACAAGAGAGAGATGTTGAGCTCTATAGCCTTAATTAATTCAGCAAATACTATGAGCTGCTAATGGATTCCAGAAATGGTACTACATGCTTAACATTGAAAAATGAGCAAGAACGACACAGTCCTGCTTTCATGAAGCTTACAGTACAACAGGGAAGAAATGAACCAAATTACTAAGACAGTTCTGGCAACGTGGAAGAAATGAATCAAGTTATTATAACAGTTCTGTGAATAACTCTGTTGAGAGAAGAAAGAGAATACAATGTAAACTTTTATTAGGGGCACTTGTATTTAGAATAGTCAGATAAGGCTTCCTTCCCGGAGTGACTTTAAGAAACAGGAAATATGCATGGATCATGCCTGTAATCCCAGCACTTTGGGAGGCTGAGGCAGTAAGATCACTTGAACCCAGGAGTTTAAGACCACCTTGGGTAACAGAGTGAGACCCCCATCTGTAAAAAAAAAAAAAAAAGAAACATGAACAATGTGTAAACTAAAGGGAATTGAAGGAAGAGGGTCTTTGGGCAAAGAATGTCTTGGTAAAGGCACCAGCACTTGAAAAAGACTTTGCAGTGAGAAAGAATATAGCTGAAAAATTTTCTATTTGGTTAAAATATAGAATATATTCTATAGAAAATTGGGAGTGGCTAGGATGATCTGGAGAAGAGAACCAAATATGTTTTCTTCTGTGTTTAGTTGATGATTAGTGAGAGTTTACTGAGTTAGTGTTAATGAAAGATAATATCAATCCTGGGAATAATACTCAACATGGTGAAAGTACTATTATTTGTAAACAAAGATTGCTCTGATGGTCCTTAAATACCCTTTATTAAATCTCAATATCCTATGTAATCTTGAAATACAACTTGGTATAGGTTTATGCATGAAATGATAATCTGAAGAAGATGAATCATTCTAAACAACTCTGAGTCAAACTAGCACAATGCTCTGCAATTAAAGGAGTTTTAATTCATGCTTTTAGAATTGATGGTAGACTGCAACAAAATTTGGGAAATATTGATTTTCTTACTTTGAAATGGTTGAGTATCTCTACCTTGTTATGTGATAGTATACTGAATGGGAATAGTAATAGTAGCAGTGTTCAAACGGATAAAGAAAGAGAGGCACATTTAAGATATATTCAGTATATTTGGTCATTGGCTAAAAGGGTAAGTGAAATGAAGAAAGCGATTCAGTCAAGATGTTGATCCTTATTTGAAAGCCACAGACTTGTGGTTCCTAAGTGGTCTTTCTGTCTACCTGTGATTATTTTAGTTGATATTAAATAAATCACATAAAATTTGTATTTATGCATCTTGTCATCTAATTTTGGAAGTGCAAATACCTTTAAAAAATATAATAGCAATGTATGTAAATCTCCTCTTCTTCTCCTTTGACTAGCAGGACTTTGGGTGGAAGATCCAGAATGTATCTATCGTACTCTAGTGGCTGAGGCAAAATTTGACATTTGCTTTAGATAATAATGAATTTGAATTACACTTAGGCATATATTAGAAGAGTTATATGTAATTTATTACATATGATTAATTAAATAATAATAATTATTATATAATAACTATATGTTAAGTAAAATGCATATAATTATATATATAATTGTAACAATTTTTCTTGACATAGCAGTTTGTATTTATTTTCAAACACATTTTCATTATTTTATTTATATTCACCAAAACTCCATGAAAGGCAAAACTATCCCTATTGTACATATGAGTACACACACCAGCTTATAAACATTTAATAGCTGTAAGATCAGCCAGACTGCAGGTAGCAGAACATGAACAGAAGCTTGGATTTTCAGCTCCTTGTTCAGAGACAATGTAAAGAGTTAAGCATTTTTTAAAAACACTGAGTGATTGTTTTCAGAAGGTCCAGGATGCATACTGCATTAAATGAAGACTTGAAGATTTATTAAAAATAGGAGACATATGAAATTCTAATTAGATAACCAATCCCTTAATTATAATTTGGAGTGATATGGTTATAGTACTTTTTCTTAATAAAAATACAAGTTATATTTATTCAATCAAAGTGAAATAGAGGGTTGATCAATTGTCTTTCAAACATCACTCAGTAAAGAGCCATTAAAGTCATCTAGTCACTATTTCATGTCTTATTCCTTAGTGGATTGTTTTGTTTTTGTCTGTTTTATGTTTTGGACTGCATTGCTGCTTTAAGAATTAGTCACTGTGCTTGAAAGTAAAGACATTATTTTCTCCTATTTGCACATTTCCCCCAGAATCATGTACAACCTCCAGGTAATTGCACTCAAAATTATTGATGCTTAGGAGGTCAAAAATGCCATTGCATAAAAAAAGCCTTTCAAAACCCAGTTTGGCTTTAGAAGCCAACTTGCTGAAAAATGCTTATAGCTATGGAATGCCATTTTTCAGCTCTGTGAGGTGCTAGCTGGAAAGTTACAATGTCTTTGCTTAAAGGGCTATATTTATTTATAGGTGAACAATTACAAGTGACTCTGGGGGATGAAGTTTTGTGAAATTATACACTTAAATAAATCTCCTGTTGGCCCAGTTATATATCGACAAATAGATTTTCTTTACATGATGGCCACATAACTGACAATAAAACTGTGACTATTAAACAGGATATATAGTTACTAATGACCATAGTCGACTTTGGTCAGGTTTTAATCAGTTTGCACAGTACATTAGTGGTGCCTTGAAAATCTTATAAAATATAATTCCCTACACAAAAGCCAATTAATTTATATTTTCTAAAGAACAAAATTAAATGATATTTTATCAAACATAGAATTTAAATATTGTTATATATTTAAAACACAACCACATACACAAACACGAACATACAGTGTACATCTGTGTATGTTTATTATAAAGTTTCCAAATGATCTCTAGGGAGCCAAAGCCCTTCTTCATGTTATCAAGCTAAGAATCCTTACTTGATGGTAGTCTCTTAGTAAGCTTGAAAATGGTTTAAGGAGGTGGAAAGAAAACTGAAGTGCCAGACTTCGGTGTTGGTAAGGGTAATGCCATATTATTTCTTAATTGGATTAGAATGTTAAAGACTTTGAAAGAGAATTTATTTAGAAGACAGTCTTATTTTCCTGAATAGTAAAGTTTACAAACAGCCTTTTTTACCACTGTGTTGTTAGAAGTGTCATAGTAAGTACTGTAGGACTTTTGCATCACTGAGATTCAAGGAAAAATTCCATAACTAGTGAATCAGAAGTCTTGTCTTTTACTGAAACATGAGGAAACAGATTGTTGTCTAATTGGTTATCTGGACTTATATGGACATTATCTTGAAAGGCCATGAGAAACCTGGACTGCATGGTCAGACCTTAGAACTGTTTTGATCCCAAACTAATTTCCTCAAGTGAATAGTCAGAAATTGCTTCCTTATAACAATTTCAAAAGGAATGAAATGGGGGAAAGAAGTGGGTCATCAAATAAATGGCAAATGGTCTTATTTTAAAAAAAGACCCACACACAAGACATTAGTCTCTCCAAAGAGGGTAAGAGAGGTTTGGGGAAGGGAATAAGAAAGAGAAAAACATTAGTGATCCTCATTTTTGTTTTTCAATATTTATTTTTAGATTACTCCTGAAAAAGATGAATATCCTTATTAATTTTCAAATGAAGTAAATTGCTATATGGTAGGGGATGAGCTGTTTTACAAAACATTGTAGGATAACCACCAAATGAAAACATTCTTCAGTTTGGAGGCTTTTGTTTATTCATGAGGCATTCTATTTCCTAACAAGCTTCTTTGCTTGACTCTAGAGGCTCTGATAAGATGCATCATCCAACCTAGACTTAAAAAAATGCCTCAACTGAATATCTGATGAGATAACTCAAGTTATAATGCCAACATTCATTTACAATTGATAGCCTTTGTTACCATTTGGAGCATTTGTTGAGAAGATGAAGCTGTTATCCTTTATTTGAGAACGAATTGACTGAGTAGAAAGTGCCCTCTAAATATTCTGTAGGACACCCTGTTTCCTCCCTATTTCCTCACTTCATGTCTTGCAATGGTGACAGCTGTACCTACATTTAGTACTCAGGATTTTGACTTTTGTATCCAGCCTCTTCAATCATCTCTTCATTGCTGCTGTGCTTGAGTACTCTGCCAAAATACAGGAGGGCAGCTTAGGCTGGGCGAGGGCAGGTCCCCACGGATTCCGTTTCAGCGTGCCCAGGCTCATGAGCTCTCAGGGTTGTTGTTTTTGCAGATACTTTCCTGGTGAGGCTTTCATTTAAAGCAGTTTTGAAAATATTGTGAGGCACCAGAGTAACAATGAGATTTTCCTCCTTTTTTTTTTTTCAATTTTACTTTAAGTTCTGGGATACAAGTGCAGAACTTGTAGGTTTGTTACACAGATATGCATGTGCCATGGTGGTTTGCTGCACCTATCAACCCACTATCTAGGTTTTAAGCCCCGCATGCATTAGCTATTTGTCCTAATGCTCATAAATATGATGCTTTCTGAAAACAGATACTACTAGTCTATGTGGGAAATTATTTCAGCACCTTATTAAAAGCAAAAAGCTGTATAAACCCCATTGCTTTTAATAGGCAGCACTTTCCTACTAAATCTGGGAGAATTATAATCCAAACCTAAAAATTGACAGCTCAAAATATTCTAAACACAGAAGGTAAATATTAAAGATACTAGATATGGAAGGTATTACTAATCTTACTCTGAACGCATTTCTTATTTCTGTTCTACACTCAGGTGCTGTCATCTCTCACCTGGTTTCTCTAGTTCAGAATTTCCAAGATTAATTATATCTTACCAGCAAAACAATTTTTATTATCGGACAAAAGTATCCAAGGGAGAAAAAAGGATTGTCATAATCTGCACCCATATATCCACATACTGTCATGTAAGGCCAGAAAAAGAAAGCTGAGGCTCCCTCATAATGTAACAGCCTCCCGATTTTATGCAGTTTCTACAGGATATGAGGGAGGGCTGGAGCAAAGTGGAAAGAGAAAGATGAAATCTTCTTTGTAAAGCACAAGACAGTGAATAAGCTTATTTAAAGCTTTAATGAAGTTTAGGCCTCCCTGACTAGCAAAGACTTGAATTCAGGTGGAAAGAAGATTATGTATTTTATTTTAAGATGCATGTTTTCTCTGCATCTTAGAATCTGTGCATCTTAATGTGCACATCACAGATCCTTAAAACATTTTAGAGACGCATCTCAGAGTCTGTGATAATTTCAGGTGTCAACTTGTCTGGATTAAGGAATACCTAGAGAGTTGGTAAAGCATTACTTCTGGGTGTGTCTTGGGGGTGTTTGCAGAGGAGATTGGTGTGTGAGTCTGTGGAATGAGTGGGAAAGATCTCCCCTGCTATTCTTTCTGGGCCCCCAGGTGACTGGATGTGAGCAAGCATCATCCAGTCGACTGGGTGCCCAGATAGAATAGAAAGGACAGAGAAATGGCGATTCTTTCTCTCTGCCTTTCTCTCTCACCTCCTCCCCTGGAGCTGGAATGCTCTTCTTCTCTTTTCCTTGGACATCAGCAGTCCAGGCTCTCCAGGCTTTGGAATCAAGAATTTATATCAGCAGCTCCCTGGGGTGCTCAGGCCTTTAGTCTCTGATTAACAATTACACTGTCAGCTTTCCTAGTTCTAAAGCCTTTGGACTTGGATTGAGCAACACAACCAGCATCGCAGGGTCTCCACCTTGCAAATGGCATGTCATGGGAATTCTGGGTCTCCCTAATCATGTGAGCCAATTATCCTCAGAAAAATCCTCTCATCCTTCTATCTGCCTTTCTATCTCTCTGTCTCCTATTGGTACTATTTCTCTGTAGAACCCTGAATAATAGAAACTAGAATCTTACCTATATGTGATTTTTTTTCTCTTACTTAGTAAATGATGGTCTATCTTAGAACCACTGGCATCTTAGATTCAATGAAATATGTTCAAGTCAAATTTGGAACTATCAGCCTGGGTCAGCCAGATGAATTGTGCTAACAGAAGCTTTTGTCAGATGTTCACTGAGGCCCCCACTTGGGTTTCTCGTCTGCATGGAAGCAGAGGCTGTTTTCTTCAAGGCAAGAGTTTTCAAGTCTATCTGGAAAAGGAGCCACCTCCTTCAGCATATGCAGGCCTAAGTCTTCTGCTTCCTTGCAACTTGAGACCAGAATAAGGGTTCTGATAATAAGTCTTGAAGCCATCCTCACAGGGTTAACAAAGAATTCTGGATGTAAATTGAATTATATTTAAGCATTAATTAGGCTGCACTTTGACTCACTTCCTTGTAACCAAAAGTCGCGTAGCACTGCATACTGACGATTTGCATCACAATTATTCCTATAGAAAGGATTTCTGACATTTAAGTCAGAAGCCTTTTTTTTCCATAGGATCTCCATATTAGAATCATAACACCTTTGTTTAAGAATAGCTTACTCAGATCCTAACTTTCAATGGCACAGGTAACACCAACCAGTTCAAAGACCCCCCACAAAACAACAGAGTCAGCATGAGACTGCAGTTTTTTTCATCTCCCTGTCCCATGACTTCACCCTGCACTCTTCAGCAAATCAATGACGTACACATTTAGATCCACTCTGAAATTCTTAAAAGCCTTAGTCCCAGACTTCACTGAGAAATGAATTTGAGGTTTCTTCCTGCCTCCTTGTTCAGAAGTCCCGCAGTTAAACCTTTCTCTGCTGCAACCTAGCATCTTGACTTATTGACTTGCAGCACACATCAACCAAGGTTCTAACACCACCAAGAATAATAATTTCCAGGCACCCCAGGTTTGCTAAACATTCAGCAACTAAAGCTCCTTGGCATGTGGATATCATCTTGGTTCCTTCTCATCATTCAAACTCACACATTAGAGAGATTATTTAGTCATTATTTCATCGACATTTTATATTTATGTTTTAGAGATGGAGTCTCACTTTGTCACCCAGGTTGGAGGGCAGTGGCATGATCATAGCTCATAGCTCACTGAAACCTCAAACTCTTGGGCTCCAGGGATCCTCCAGCATTATACTATAGGCAACTTTGCCCAGAGACTTCATTAACATTTTAACTGGCATTCTTTACTAAGGTCTTTTGAAGACTATAGAAATGCATCCAGGAGGGTGCTCCAGTGACACTGGCAAGATCATGAAATAGAACCTTCCAGTGCACATTCTCTTGCAGAAACATTCCTTTGAACAACTATTCACACACTAAAATACTTTCCAAACTGACTCTGGCATAACATTATGAAACAGAAGAAAATCAAAATATTTTACCCCCAAAACATGTTTCTTTGCTGTATTTTGAAATGGTCCTGCAAAGCTGTTCTTCATGGGGGAGAAATTAGCATCTGTAAAGAATCTCTATTAACATAGCTAGATCTTTTTCTTGCAGATCCTCCAGATCCTAAAGAGATTAACTAAGATCTAAATAGGAAACATTTGTCACCTATTGTCTCTAAGGGCAGCCACTGTAAGACTTCAAAAGAACTTTGGTTTCTACAATTCTTATCTTCACCTGAACATTCCCTTTCTATCTATCCCAAGTCTTTAGACAAACTCAACCAATCATCAACCAGAAAATGTTTAAATTCACCTGTACCCTGGAAGCCCCGACTTTGAGTTGTCCCGTCCTTTCTGAACCAAACCAATGTATTTCTTGAATGTACTTGATTGATGTTTCATGCCTCTCAAAATGTATAATGCCAAGCTGCGTCCCTACCACCTTGGGCACATGTTCTCAGGACTTCCTGAGGGCTGTGTCATAGGCAGTGGTCACTCATATTTCGCTCAGGATAAATCTCTTCAAATATTTTACAGAGTTTGACTCTTTTCATCGACACAGTGGTGGAGATGGTAGGAAGTAGTCAGGCAGTCCTGGATATGTTTTGTAAGGAAATCTGCCAGGTTAGATTGACTAAAGGGTAGAGAATGGAGTCCAGGATGACTCAAGGGTGTTTGGCCCGAGTAGCCTGAACACTGAAGTTGCCATTGACTGAGATGGACAATACTGTGGGAAGAATGGTTTGAGCAGAAGAATTAGGAGATTGGTTTTGGGCATTGCAATGGTTAATATTGTCAACTTGATTGGATTGAAGGATGCAAAGTATTATGCCTGGGTGTGTTTGTGAGGGTGTTGCCAAAAGTGATTAACATTTGAGTCAGTGGGCTGGGCGCCATGGCTCATGCCTGTTATCCCAGAACTTTGGGAGGCCAAGGCAGGAGGATCACTTGAAGTCCGAAGTTTGAGACCAGTCTGGCCAACAGGGTGAAAGCCCGTCTCTACTAAAAATATAAAAATTAGCCAGGTGTGGTGGCAGGAGCCTGTAATCCCAGCTACTCAGGAGGCTGAGGCAAGAGAATCACTTGAACCTGGGAAGCAGAGGTTACAGTGAGCCGAGATTGAGCCATTGCACTCCAGCCTGGGCGACAAGAGCAAAACTCTGTTTCCAAAAACAACAACTGTAACAACAACAATATTTGAGTCAGTGGACTGGGAGAGGCAGACCCACCCTCATTCTGGGTAAGCACAATTTAATCAGCTGCCAGCACGGCTGGAATAAAGCAGGTAGAAGAAGGTGGAAGGAGTGGACTTGCTGAGTCTTCTGGCCTTCATCTTTCTCTTGTGCTGGATGCTTCCTGCCTTCAAACATCAGACTCCAAGTTCTTTAGCTTTTGGACCCTTACACCAGTGGTTTGCCCGGACCTCTCGGGCCTTCAATCTCTGGCCACAGACTGAAAACTGCACTGTTGGCTTCCCTACTTTGGATTTGGGACTTGGACTGGCTTTCTTAACTTGCAGATGTCCTATTGTGAGACTTCATCTTGTGATAGTGAGAGTCCACTCTTCTTAATAACTCCCTTTCATATGTGCATTTATCTGATTAGTTCTGTCCCTTTAGAGAATCCTGATACACGTTAAATTGGAGATGCCTGTTTAATATTCAAGTGGAGTTTTCTGCTGTTCAATACTTATATGAAGATCCTGCAGAATCACCAATATATATATAGAGCGAAGTTTGTTACTCTTGTTAGTCTTCCATTTGTCATATCTCCACATTTTTGGACTGCTTAAGAGGGTGAACATGATATTGGATACTTTCTATCATGTACACAAGATTTAAGAGAGACGTCTCTATGGCTTTGTGAACTGAAGTGAGTCATAAATACTGATTAGTTATCTAATTATTAGTAGTATGTATGATCTTGTCAATATACTTTTCTGGTATTCTTATTCTTTTTTATTTTTATAAATTACTCTAAATTATGATGATTGTTAAAGGTATTTAATTCTACTTAGATGTTTGATTTTCTTAAATTCCATTCATATTTAGATATGTCAATGTATATTAATAATTAATATTTTTTATGTTACTTGAACTGCTTTATTTTTTAGAAAAGATAACAATTAATTGAATCATTGGCTCTGATATGTTTTTCTGTTATTCTGGCCTAAAGAGAGTCTTGGAACATTAAGTTGTCTCCTGAGAACTTGCTTAGTGGCAGACTTGCAGGTAATGCCAAGGGGACAATAAATATCTAACCCAGGTCTTTTAAGTAGAAGCAAATGTTCTGCAGCACACATAAAAATAATAAAATATTACCTTTGTAATCAGGTAAAAATCTAGGTAAAAATGTTAGAGCTCATTCGTATTTCTGATTACTCCATATAAGAATAAGAAAGCAGAGAATATAATGATATAAAAATTTCTGAAGTCCTAATTATGCACTCATAAACTTTTAAGGTCACCTGTTAATCCTTAATTAAATTCTACTTTGACAACTGAGATTACTTATTTCATTAACATTCTTGAATTTACATATAATTTGCATTTTAAAATCTGTTGTTTTCTCAAGATTCTCTCTACTAGTTCTATTTATACTGAACAATGTCATTGCTCTTTATTTAATTCCCTTCCTAATAGTGCTAACAATTTTCATGTGATGAAGATAAAATGCAAAAATTTAGGGAGCAAAATGACAATTAAATGTAAGTACAATTAAATGTGGAATATTAGATGGGACTAATAGTTCTGGCAGGTTTGGTGTTTGGCAATAAGGGACCTTTTGTTGGAGTAGGAGTGGTAATTTTTTTTTAAAGGACGAGATAGTCAATATTTCATACTTTTCAGGCCATATGGTTTCTGTGGCAATTACTCAACACTCCTTTTGTAGAACAAAAGAAGCTGCAGAGAACCTGTAAACGAATGGGCTACATTTCAGTAAAACTTTATTTACAAAAACAGGCATTGAAGTGGATTTGGCCATGGGTAGCAGTCTACAAACCCCTGTTGGAGCCCAGATGCTTCATTTTGACCTTCAGGTGTTTAGGATTCACTGAGAAAACAATCACTCCTGTCAAATTTCCATTCATCTGCCTATTATCTATGCATTATTTATACTTTCTTCAAGAGATTTTTATTTTAATATGTATAATATCTTAGGGTAAAACATTCCATAATACATTCTTTCTGTGGAAGACTTTGGGACCTTTTTTTAAAATCCACTTCAGATACCTATGGAACATTTGCAATATGTCAGCCATGCAATACACGTTAAGTTATATAGCCATGAATATGCCAACCTGTGCCCTTATAGAGCCAACATTTTAGTGTTTCATGCTAAAATATTTATTGTCTAATGTAATGGTGTGATAATTGCCATGATGGAAGAAAAAGTGTTCAGGGATTAAATGAGGGTGTCAGGGAGGGCTCTCTACGTGTTATCTAAGATGGAAGTGATATCTAAGTGACATCTAAGCTAAGAGCCAAACAGTAGATAAGGTTTATCTACATGAGGAAATGCAGGTAAGTATTTTGCAGAAGGAGAAGCTAACAGTTTGTTTAAAAAAAAAAAAAATATATATATATATATATGTATATATACACACACATTTTTAAATCAGTGGAGGAAGCAGTATCTAAAGTTATAATTTTATCTTAAAATTAAATGGATTAAAATATGCTCATGAAGAACATATAGGACATTTTCATTTATTTCAAGTTTTATTTTAGGGTCGGGGGTACATGTGCAGTTTGTTACATGGGTAAATCATGTGTCACTGGGGTTTGGTGTACAAATGATCTCATCACCCTGGTAGTGAGCATACTACCTGATAGCCATTCAACAAGAAAAAAACAAATTATTCCATTTTAAAAATGGACAAAGGACATGAACAGACATTTCTCAAAAGAAGATGTATAGGTGGCCAACAAATATGTGAAAAATGCTGAACAGCTTGCAGTTCTCTAAGTAAGAGGGAACATAGAAGTTGAGAGAATCAAAGGAAGCCTGTGTTTTATAGCAGTGCCTGTTAACTGGAATGCTGTGGCACACTGTGATATTCCAAACTCTTTGTAATTTTGATTACTAATGAAAAATCTAATTTTTTTTTCCACAAAAATAATAGAAGTGAATGTGAGAGGAAAGACTGAAGTCAACAAGCTATGGGTATAAAGTAAGTCACAACTTGCTTTAAGAGGGAAATGTGAAGTGTAATATAAAATGGAGCCAAGGAGAGATTTTGACTTAAAATAAATGCTCAACATTATTAATCATCAGATAAATACAAATTAAAACCACAATGAAACATCATCTTACACTAGTCAGAATGGATATCATTAAAAAGACAAAAAAGTAACATATTAAGGAGGATATGGAGAAAATGGAACTCCTAGAAACTGTTGGTGGGAATGTAACTTAGTATAACCTCCACAGAAAATAATATGGAGACTTCTCAAATAACTAAAAATAGAACTATAATTGACCAAGCAATCCCATTACTATCTATCCAAAGGAAAGAAATCATTACATCAAAAAGATATCTATTTAACACACAAAATTCGCAATAATGAAGATATGGAATCAACCTAAGTGTCCAACAATGAAAGACTGGATACAGAAAAAGTTATATATTCATAAAAAAAGTTATATATTCATAAAGTTTAAAGTGTCAGATACTTCTACAAAACTTTTGACCAGAATGTAGTTCTTGTTCCCCACTATTTTTCAACATCAAAAGTCAGTTACTTTAAACAATTTTAGCTGATATCTTTTGTATTAATCATTGAACTTTTACATAAAATGCTCATATGGCTATTATTTTATATTTTATTTTCATTTTAAAGGATTTTCTATTATATTTTT
>CAUYQU010045245.1:0-10361 GCA_963574635.1 Cheracebus regulus | reverse complement strand
AAAACTAATGAATAGAATTTGCATTTTGAAATGAACCTGTGATACTGTCCTTTTATGTACTTTCCTATAATACAAATAAATTATGGTCATGAAGTATACTTTTTCAGTAGGTTTTGATTAATTGATGTGCCAAAATTAATGTTTTATTATCAATTTCAGGTACAAAATTTTAATTTTTGACTTTATTATGAAATTGTGTTGTTTTCTTTTGCACTCTTTTAGGAACTGAAAATACTCATTACTAACTTTTCTGTCACCTCCAGTAGTAATTCTCTTCTCCTTTCCAAGGTATTGTTACTGCCTAAATGAACTTCCTGTATCTTTTCCATATCTGATGCCATTCTCAATGTAACAGTTTGTCACTTCCCAGAGGCACAGTGCAAGCAATTTAATTTCCTTTGAAATGTTCACTCTAAAAGAAGCCAAAACTTGTCACAAGTTGAAGGTAAAGGCAGAGGATGAGGTGAGCCAAGGGGCAAGATGGTAGCATAAAAGAGAACAGACTTTGAAGTCAGACAGACCATTAGCTGGGGACCCATGGGCACTGCACAGAATTCTCATGAACTTTAGTTTCCAACACTGTAAAATTGGTGTAATTATCTAGGCAATGCACATCGTTGTTATAAAGATGCCCCCATTGCACATAAATGTGTTAATGTTGCTGATTTAACATTAGGTAGCAGAGGTATATAAATAGTCTAGCATGGGGACTGGCATGAGAATGCTTTCTTTTTAAAAGTACCAGCTATCATTTTATAAACTCTGAGATAGCATATTTGCTATTGTACCTTCACAGGCTACAGTACGATCTCCCAAATGTTAGGAACGTAGCAAAATAAAGGTAATCTCTTTTCCATGCTACAACTCCAATGTTATTTACTATCAAAAGAAGAAGAAAAAAAAAAAACAGTCTGCCTTTTGTGGTATGCAAGAGGTATTGCAAACCACTTCCATGAGAATTTTTTCTTATAAGTAGAAGAATGAAGATCACGTCTCAAACTGCAGTGCTCTTTGATTTTTCTATAACCATATCCAATGCAGTTTCACCATGAACTGTGCCTTAAAGGTATACAGCCTTCCTGTCAATGACATAAAGAAAAGATAGAGAATTAGAGTATGTAGACTCTGGGTCCAGTCTATCTAGGATCAAATGTGACACAGGTGCTGCAAGCTACCTTTGAGGGAAAAGCTTGTGAGGAGTCACTTTAGAAAGCTCTGCTTCAGCTTCTGCCACTGGCAGCTGCAGTTGATGATGATAATGGCATTGACCTCAGAGTTGGTTGCTAGGAATAAAATGATCGAATCCATGGAAGAGCACTGAGAATAATGCTTCACATACAATATTACAAAATCTATCCCTAAGGGATTGGGGGATGACCAATAAATATGTAAAGTAAGATGTTGCTGCTGACCCAGACCCAGGGTAAATAGAAGGCTTCTTTCACTTTCTTCACCATCGTTATAAAGAAAGGTTACTATTGTACCTTGGGGCAAGGTAATAATTTGATATTAATCACCAATAGAAGTTCAAAACTTTCCAGAGTTTCTGAAACCCTGAAAATTTATTAGGAATATGAATGACAATGATTAGTGCATCATCGGGAGTTGAAATGATGCCCTAATTTATTTTTTTTACTGTTAGGTTTTGCATTATGTATTAATCAGTTAGTTTATCGTATGTCTGCCCTATTTGAATGTAAACCCCATGAAGTCAAGGTTTTTATCTTGTTTTCTTCTGTGTACCCACTGATAAATGTGGATCTCTGGGTACATGATAATTCAATACAGACCTCTGCACTAAGAGATGACCAAATTCTAGCTTGGCTTCTAGCAGCATAAATTCTTGTCCCTAGAATGACCCCAACCTCCCCATTAAAATGACTGCCTGAGAAATGGTTAACACTCACAGGGGAATAGACTTCTTGTTATAGCCAACATAGGAGATAGGCCCTTGACCTCCTTTAGAGCGATTAGTAAAAATGGCTTACACTTATGAATACTTCCTCTGTCCCTTTGAGATGTCTGTGTATCACCTATAACTCAAGTCTCTTTTGTAAGGACATGAAAGCCATTCCTTTGAAATGTAATTAATCATTAAGGAGGACAGGGCGTCTGCATCCCAGTCTCTGTGGAATGATAGAATCCTTCCTTCTATAATTGCCAGCTAGCAGAAAAGCTGGCCTATATTGCATTTACACTGACCAATTCTTTGTAAATTTTTACTTCCTGGCTCTGCTGGAGTCCCTACCCACTCCTTTCCCTCATTCTTTCTTTAAAATGCCCAGTTACCTGCACATACAGATGAGCACAGCTCTTTACTGTCAGTAGTGAATGCAGCCTGTTTTCATGGATTTAACTAATGTTCAGCTGTGTTCATCTTTGATACCAGCTCCTAGAATGCAATACCAACTCCTGACCTATATATGTTAATCAATATTTTTGGATGAATTTTGTCACTTACTGTTCTTTTATAGTAGCAACTTCTTCTTAGATGTTCTGTCCAGAACAATTTGCTTGGTTTGGTTATTTCTGACAACTTGTCGAGCTGATTCTTGGGGATTATGACTTTTTCTTTTTCTAAAATGATAGATGGCCACCAGTGCCATTTACATTTCATGAAGACAGAAAGCTGATATACAAGTAATTTACTTTTGGTTAAATTATCCACACACATATGTTTATTTGTAAAAATATATATTTAGAAATCTAACCAAAGTAAATTATATATACATACATGACTGAGGTTAATTTGTTTCTCCCCCAGAAAGGATGTAACTGGAGTAAATTATGTTTTTCAATAACATTAGGTTCATGTTGGTACAATTCACATATAGTAAACTTAACTTATTTTAGATGTACAGCTTTGAGTCATGTATGAGATTGTGTAAGCACCCCTGGCTACCACTGACATGATCTTATAGTTTTGCCTTTAGTATGTCCTATCAGTGGGCCCAGATCCTGTAATATGTCCATTACGTTTTCATTTCAATGCTCTTTTTGCTTTCTGCATTCCCAGTGGTTTAGAATTCTCTGATTTAATTTTATTGAAATTGTGTGTGTGTGTGTGTGTTTGTGTGTGTGTTTGTGTGTGTGTATGTTGTGTGTCTGCATATATGTAGAGAGAGAGAGAGAGAGACAGAGAGAGAGACACTTCAAGTATGAAAATAGCCATGTTCCAAGTAGCTTTTCTGCTGTGGCATTATCTTTTTGCCATGAGAAGTTGCTTATTTTGCCTTAGAAAACAAAAGAAACCACAACTGGTAGCTACCTCCCCCAACCCCAGAAGAGCTTCTCCCTGTGACTGTTTCAGTGCTAAGCATTCTCCCAGTTCACAGAAGCTTCTTTGCTTGCCAACATTGCCATTTCTCTCCCTCATTGTCAATCATATGCCATTTATTAAATATTTGTTTACATATTGTTTCTTTTGAAGATATCTAAATTTCAAAAGAAAAGCTTCTATTTATTGATTCTTTACACACAATTCACTTATTCTCTCAGACTCTAGAAATAGAATACAATGTATTTTTTGCCCTTTCCTGCTTAATGAAGTTGCTGTGCAATGCAAATCGAATGATACAATGGGAAATAAATCAAATTAGGAAGCATTATGCAATGAACGGGTGTCCTTTTTATCTGCCGCTCTTCTAACTCACCCCTGGTCTACTGAAAGTTTCCTGACAGGTTAATTCTTCTAATCTTCTCATGCTTCAAATTCAATCCTTGTCCAGCTCTTGGTTTTATCTTTTTGAAACACAGTTCGAATCCTATCATGGCCCAGCTAAAAAGTTTTTGATGGCTTCTCACCGCTGACCTCACTAAACCCAGATTTCTTACCCTGCCACTTAAAACCTTCCGTAAGATTATACTAAAAAATGTTCTTTGTTTTATCTTTCTATAACTTCCCTACATACCCTTATGCCCTCATTCTAGTACATTTTGTGCTATTGCTGGAACAGGCCCAAATTAACTTTAGCCTCACTTGGAAGATCCTGACACATTTACAGTGCAAAGTAAATATTAATCCCCTTTAGCGAGTCAGAAAAATAAGTAGGCAGCATCAAATCTACAATTTTGAGACACTTTACAGTTAAGAAAAAAGTTAAAGCATAATTATATGATACTATTGTTATTATTACTGAGACAGAGTCTTGCTCTGTCGCCCAGGCTGGAGTGCTAGTGATACGATCTCAGCTCACTGCAACCTCTTCTTCCCGGGTTCAGGCCATTCTCCTGCCTCAGTCTCCTGAGTAGCTGGGATTACAGGTGTGCACCACCACACCCAGTTAATTTTTGTATTTTTAGTACAGACGGGGTTTCACCATGCTGGTCAGGCTGGTCTTGAACTCCTCACCTCATGATCTGTCCACTTTTCGGCTTCCCAAAGTGCTGGGATTATAGGCATGAGCCACCTTGCCCAGCCTATTTTTATTATCTTTATGTAGATAGTATCAAGTACATTAAGTCAGAATGAAGTTCATTTGTTTTCTGTATGCCAGTCATTAGGTTTAGCAAATGGTTATTATAACAAACAATAATTGCAGTGTTGTAAATGCCATTACTTAACAGGTTGAAAGTAAATATGTATTATTTTAATTGTAAATTAAAAAGCAATTCTCTGTGATGATGAAAGTTTAAAATTAATTTAAAGGAAGATTTGAAATTAAATAAAACATGAAAATATTTTGTAACAGATAAAAGATGAAGCCTGAATCATAAAATCTAGTTAAAGCAATAATGCCACAGAATGTGTTACAAAATATTTCTCTACAGGGAGAACTTGAAAATGATTAAATG
The DNA here is from genome assembly GCA_963574635.1 of Cheracebus regulus. Classification (NCBI taxonomy): domain Eukaryota; kingdom Metazoa; phylum Chordata; class Mammalia; order Primates; family Pitheciidae; genus Cheracebus; species Cheracebus regulus. Next base: position 5,567 of record CAUYQU010045245.1, on the reverse strand, counting down.
TAATGACTTTCTTTTTTCTCTCTCATATGCACACTAGTACATACATGACAAGAACTTACACAAAATGTTTGCAAACAGTAGCAGACAATGTGCTGCAAATTCATGAACTCTCCAGCAAAGTATTTTGCTAAGTTTCCAAACTGTATCTCCGAATGTGCAGAAGACCTAAATAACAGCAAACATTAAAGTGATACATGTAGTTCTTATATTGAGACTAGTCTAGTCATTATTCTTAACTAAAGAACATATAGATGATGAACCAATTATACATACTTTGAGAGAATAAAAGCAGACATTTCAAATGAATGAAGACATACAATTTAAGAAGGATTATGTCTTTTCTGATTGCTTCCATAGATATAGAAAAATTATAAATGTGGATAGACAAGTGTGTTCCTGTGATGCAATAAAAGATTCTGATTCTCAATAATTTTACCAAGCAATTCTGAACATAAATATAAAGGAGCAAATATCAATATGTGCATAAGGTTAGTGCTTTTTGATTAAGAAATATGTTAAATCTCTGATCATATGTTTTTTCTTTGTTTTCTCTAAATTAGTTAACTACATTTTATTTCTATATACTTTAATAAATATGTGATACATACCTATATATTTATATGGATATGTATACTATATGCATATCTGTGAATATGTATATTCATACATAATTTCACAGTAGTTATTGGTACTTTAGTATCTTTGATTTGGTTAGTCTAATAAAGACCAAGGAAACAAATCTAAAACAATGCACAATAAGCATTTGTGAGTCTCCCTTTATTATCATCCTCACAGTGTGTTTATTCAGAGACAGCATGCAAATTCACCAGTCAACAAAATGGAGACATTTTGTTAAGTTACACTGATGTCAATGGTATATCACATAAGCAGTAAAGTGGTATCTACATTGTTGTGCCCTTTTGGTTCAATATTTCTGGGTTTAGATAGCTATATAAGGCATTGAGGCCCAGTGGTTAAGCTTGTGAAAGCTGGAGTCTATTTTTCTAAGTCCAGTATTGTTTCTAATACCTTTTAGATGTGTGCTGACAAACAAGAGTCTTAAACCTCAGTGCCTCCTTTTTCTCATATGTAAAATGTAGTTAAACAATCTAAAGTATAGTATAGAGTTTAAATGAATTAGTATTTGTAACATATTTAAATCTGTGACCCAATCATGATAGACACATATAATCATTTATTAAATAAAATAAAACACCCATTTTCTTTCTTGTGGTTTCATAAGAAATAGAGCAAAATTTTTCCCTCATGGCAGCCATATAAGTTTAGGGCATTAAAATTATTTTTAACACTCTTCAGCTTTTCCTTCTTCTTGAGTCAGAATTTCATTTTTCTAATTGCTCTATTTGCCAATAGAATATTTTATACATTTAGAGGTCAAGACCTGCCTATATGTACTGTAATATTTAAAAGTTATTCTCACCCTCCCTCTGTCTCTTTCTCTTTCTCTGTGTATGTGAGTGTGTGTGTGTGTGTGTGTGTGTGTGTGTGTGTGTGTATTTTTATACCTGAGCATCTCTATTGTCACTCATTTGGTAGATATTTATTGAAACCTTATTCAATATTTGCAATCACTAAAAAAGACATGGTGTTTTAAGAAACTTACATTTTAGGCATTTTAAAATATTCAGTATGAAGACATAAAACCAAATACCATATCAAGAATTGCTGTATCAACCTGATCTTCTCACCATTATTATCTAATGCATTAAATTATAGATCACATTTTTAAAAATAAGAAACAATAATGTAGTATTGCCAATTATTTTCAAAGTGAATCATATAAAATTAGTATAGAATTATTATGCCTTCCCAGAAAATAAATACCTTAATAAAAACAGTAGGAATAACAAGAATTAAAAATAAAGGGCAGTATTTCACAAAAAGAGTTGTAATTTATAAATAGAAACTTTATTTAAAAGCAATTTAAAAATAAAAATAATTTTTAAGTTTAAAAATAATAAAACAGTAAAAGTGTTAATTATGGTATTTGATGTATTCATCTACTCTAAAATTTTCTTTGTTTTTTTACACATCTAGTTAAAAACAGCATATACACCATGGAATACTATGCAGCCCTGAAAAAGGATGAGGTTTATGCCCTTTGCAGGGACATGAATGAAGCTGGAAACCATCATTCTTAGCAAACTGACACAAGAACAGAAAATCAAACATTGCATGTTCTCACTCATAAGTGGGTGTTGAGCAATGAGAAAAAGTGGACACAGGGAGGGGAACACTGGGGCCTGTCAGGGGGCAGAGGGCTAGGAGAGGGATAGCAGGGGTTGGTGATAGGGATGGATGGCATCAGGAGAAATGCCTAATGTGGATGATGGGGAGATGGATGCAGCCAACCACCATGGCACATGTATACCTACGTAACAATACTACATAATCTGCACATGTGCCCCAGAACTTAAAGTCTAATAAAAAACAGTATAATCAGAATAGCATTCACCAAAAAAAATGGCACATCAGAACTGTATAATGACAAAGAAAGTGGAGATCCAAATCAACAGATGAAGACTTGGGGAAAAAAATACGCTAAAAACACCAAACAAATAAAAATATTCCTTAAGTTGAGGAAGGCAAAAAACAGAGAAGAAGGCGGCATGTGAAGCTACAGACTCTGAAAGTGCAGGCTTATGTATTGATGACATAATTAATGCAAGCAAGAAATCTAACGTAGTACTGCTGACATGCAGAAAACATAAATATAGGAGGAAAAAACCACATTTTTTATTTTCCTCTAGCATTAGGGCATTTTGTCTTGCCTGTTTTCACAAAATACAAAAAAGAAAAAGAAAAAAAAAAGACTCACAGTCAAGAAGCACCAAACTTATATTCAAATCAAACATATCTCTGTTCAGTGCCTTTTTCCTAGTGAATAAACAAGATGCATTAACATGAAATTGAATAAACTAGGTAAAAAGAGTTAATAATTGGGAGAACTAAAACACACAAAACTTCAATTACTATATTTAGTATCTATGAAGAAAGTCATACATAAATCAGCATTAGATGCCTTGATATAAGAGTAATCTGAGGCTAGACACAGTGGCTCATGCCTGCAATCCCAGAACTTTGCGGGGCCAAGGCAGGTGGATCACTTGAGGTCACGAGTTTGAGATCAGCCTGGGTAACATGGTAAAATCCTGTCTCTATTAAAAATACAAAAATTAGCCAGGCGTGGTGGCACATGTCTGCAATCCCAGCTGGTTGGAAGGCTGAGACATGAGAATAGTTTGAACCCAGGAGCTGGAGGTTGTAGTAAGCTGAGATGGGCCACTGCACTCCAGCCTGAGGAACAGAGCAAGGATCCATCTCAGGAAAATAAAAAAGTAATCTGAGAAAAATGAGACCTTGAAAATTAATTTGTTTGATGAAATTTTTAAAAATCCATTGTAAGCATCGTGGTATACCATTAAGGTTATTATCAAGACTGCAGACACCATCTCTCCGACCACCAGTAATGAAATGATTTAAACCAAAAATAAAGAATAAACATGGCAGCAGATGTTTCAATAGCAACATTAGATATTGAAAAACAAAGAAATAATGTCTCCAAATTTTTCAATAATGAATATTTTCCACTAGAATCTAGAATCTTAATTTAATATGAGTGCAATAAAGATATTTGCTTCCATGCACAGCTTCAAGTAACATGGTTCCCAGTGTCTTCTCATGAGAACTGAGTTTGCTCTAGCAAAATGAGAGAGTAACTTCAGGAAGAGAAAGATCTTGGAATCTGGATTCTGACTGAGAAAGCCAATTAGAGCAGAAAGCCACACAGTGTCATGGATAACCCTGGCTTTAATGAGCAGAGTAACCAGCACAAATTAGAAGAGGATATTGTCATCTGGGAAAGGATGCTTGACAAAAAGAAAAAGCAAGGTGGAGGGGAACTTGGTAAACAAACCTTACGAGACATAGCTTTAAAAATGTGAATTATATTAATAACATTATTGACACAAATATACTAAAAATGTAAGCTTATATACTATTTCAAGTGGAATCAAGTTTAGAGAATAAAGGCTGTGTTTAAAGTTATCACGCATTTACTATGTTATGTGCTAAGCAGAGAATAATTCTAATATGAGCACATAAGCAAAACTATTTTACCATGACAATATTTTGATATAATGAAATAGGAGGAGGAAATGTAAGTACTGAGAATAATAAGTAGAATATAGAGTAGTCATCTTACTCTGTTTTGGACTTTCATAACATTTTAGTATTTGGAGACATTAGAATAATGCAGGGAGATTATGAGGGGAGTACAGGAGTGATTATTTGTATTTTTAATAAGTTGTGACTGACCATTAGGACATCAAATGCTATTATTTGTAAACTCTTAGGAGCAAAACAACAACAAAATAAAACATTTCTGGCATCAATGCCATTTTTTAAAAAAATGAAGCATATTATGGATGCTTCTGGCATATATTACTTTCCAAAGAGTGCTGATGTGGATCTTCCCAGTTCTTACAAATGTTAGTCTCTAACAGTGCAAAGTCAAGAACATTCTCATAATGGAATGAAGTCATTTGACGTTTAGTAAAATATTCACATTCACACATATTCAAATTCACAAGGCATACTGAGAAACAGGTAGGAATTCAGAGCTCTGTCTTCAAATATTTCTGCTTGTTTCAATACAACATATTAAGCATATGTCAAATCCACAGTCTAGTGATAACTGTTGCTAAGCAATGCTTGCTTGGATTTGTTTCCATGTAATCATCTTACTTATTACAATATTCTAGTGTAAATAGAGATTGCTTAGAAGAAAATTATCCCTGTATGACTAAAGTTCTTAACAAGCACTCTTCTCCCTTTTAAACTTCAAAATCTATTGTACGTAGCCAGATGAAAAAAAGTCTCCATATTTTCAATGTCTTCATTATAATTGAATTGAAGCTACCTACTAATTCTATTCATCTTAACTTCTCTCATCACCTTTTCTTTTATTATCATGTTTTGACTAATAACAGTGAAAAATGGGGAGATGAATGAAAAGTAGGAATAAAAGATTTAACTGATAATGATCTCAGTCAGAATAAAATAATGACAGCAAAATTACTTGAATGTCATTAGAATTCAAAAAATGTCATTTAGAATTCAAAAATAGTTATTTGTTGACTTATGTATTCGCTTTTTTTAAATTATACTTTAAGTTCTGGGATATGTGTGCAGAATGTGCAGGTTTGTTACATAGGTATACATATGCCATGGTGGTTTGCTGCACCTATCAACTCGTCATCTACATTAGGTATTTCTCCTAATGCTATCTCTACTAACTGCCCACCCCCTAATAGGCCCCGGTGTGATGTTCCCCTCCCTGTGTCCATGTGTTCTCATTGTTCAACTCCCACTTATGAGTAAGAACATGTGGTGTTTGATTTTCTGTTCCTGTGTTAGTTTGCTGAGAATGATGGTTTCCAGCTTCATCCATGTCCCTGCAAAGAACATGAACTCATCCTTTTTTATGGCTGCTTTTGGGCTGGTTCTAAGTCTTTGCTATTGTGAACAGTGCTGCAGTAAACATA